>JAQJZF010000008.1:93589428-93856928 GCA_028537955.1 Microtus californicus | reverse complement strand
GGGACAGAATGGTGACAAATTCTCACAGGCACATCCCAGGAGCACACTCGGGAAGTATCCCAATTCTTAATGCAAGGGTATTGCAGCCAGACTGTAGCCTCTCCTGCCAGCTGCTACCAGCCTTCTGGATTCAAACCAACCACATTCCTTGTTGCCTCAGCTGGGTCCAGGATCACAGGCCTGCAAAGCAACATTCAGAGAGGAAATTGACCGGCTGGCCAGTGTTCCAGGTACCACTGCACACAAAGAGGGGAGAAGCTCAACAGAGCAGCATTGTCCAAAATTTGTCCTGAGTCCGTCATACAGCATAGAGAGAGTTCAACCTGAGAGGGTCAGAGTATGAGAGGTGAGGCTGAACACAACACAGGGTCAAGACATGTCACCACCCAGATGGCGCATGCACTGTGTTGTTCACAGCCTCCCGGTCCTTACGGCTTCAGTTCCTGTGTGGCCAGAGATCCCGCAGACCATTGCAGCTGGCTGGAATTCAGTGGGGTTAATACCTGGACTTTGAACTGCCTTTCGTGATATTATCTTTTGTTTGAAGTGTTTGAATCTTATCTGAGTTCTGCCAGAAGGGTTCAAAGCCTCTGCAAAACTTGCTTGTGAAAAAAATAAAAATAAAACATTGGAATACAAGACCTGGTCTCCAGAATTGCTTTGACATATATTTCTTTCAGGGAGCTTCAGAGAAGAAGATTGGCATGCAGGCATTAAGTTGCCAAGATGCAACTTGTACAATAAAAAAGGCCTTTTGCTAACCAAAACTGGCTTCTGTATGGCTGCAAGCCAAAATTCATCCTAAAGAGACCTTTTCTTCCTCAAAACAGAACATCTACATCACTGCAAGAACACCTCAGTTCCCACTCCATATACCCCCTCCCTCTGCTGTTTGGGTGTAGACAAGGTCAGAGTCTTGGTCTCCTTATCTGCAGATAAAAAAGCCCACCTCTCCCTTCCAGGACTGCAGGTCTTCATGTCAATCATGTGACAAGAGGACAGTGTTCAACACAGTGACAGGACAGGAAACATTCCACTGACACGGAGCCCCCACCTCCCCATTTCTACACTGCTACACCATGGTTCTCCCTGGTGGGGAGGTTGAGTCATGAGGCTACCTGGCTCTTGTGAGCTGACTTAGCAGGTAGTTTGAGATCTCCTGGTCTTGAAAGTCATAATAAACTGTCCAATGGATTTGAAACTGCTTTTATTTTGTGATCAGTTCCAAAACTGTCTGGAAGCCCTGGGCTGTATTGAACTCAGTGACTCCATTTCCACATTCCCAGGCATAGACTGTCAGCAGCTCCAGGGCATACTGCGGGGGCAACAGCTCACCCAGTTTCTCCTTACATTTTGAAGAAAATGGCAATGAGAAAAACAGGGTTTTCAGCTGTTGTGTGGGGACCTGTTCATGTAGATTTAGTCTATGGACACTCCCATGCTATATAGCCAAGGACTGAGTCGTTAAGATGGAGACTGTGTGGTCCACACTGAGCATTTACTAGCAGGCATAGGAGGAATCATGACACAGTGATTGACAGCCAGGAAGTGAGCGTCAGAGCAGGATAGTAATGATGCTCACTATTTATGGTTTTATCACAGGCTCTGAAATAACAGAAGGCCCAGTCAGTAAAGTGCCCCCCAGTCAAGTCAGGGAGTTCAGATCCCAGCATACACAGGCTGATGAGAGCAGTGACTCATAATCCCAGCTTTAGGCAGAAGGATGGGGTTCCCAGGGCTCTAAGACTGTTTAGAACTGTTGATTTAGCACTCTGTGGGCTCAAGTGTGAGGCCCTGAGCAGATTTATAAAATGGAGAGTGACCCACTCCCTGAACTCCACATGTATGTGCGCACACAAATAAACACAGACACATGCGTTCCCTAGAACAAGTGTATAGACAGAAACACCACACAAAAAGGTCCAAAAAAAACAAAACAAGAGATTGCCTGCTTAAAAAGCTAATAGCTTGAAATGGCAGGAAAATAGAAAACAGAGACTGTGACAGGCTTAGCCTCAGAAAGAAGCAAAAATCTAGACACAAATGATATAGCAACCAGGAAGCAGTGAAACAGAGAGTAGGCTACCTGGAAAGTAGACAATAAGACACCTACTGGAACAAGCGTGGAAAGTCCTCCTTCCTCCTGCTCCCCTTCTGCCTCCCTTCTCCCTCCTACAGCATCACTTTTTCTTGCTGTCTTCTGTTACCTTCTCTTCTCTCAAATCCTCTCCTTCTGCTTCTCTTTCCCCTCTTTTCTTTCTCATCTTCTATTTTCTCACCCCTTGTGTTTCTTTTTTTTTGTTTTTGTGTATCTGACATAAGGTAGAATCATCTTGAGAAGATGGGCTCACAAATGAGAAAATGTTTCTATCAAATTGCCCTGTGGGGCATTTTATTGATCAATGATTAACGAGAGAGGGACAGCCCACTGTGACTGCTGCCATGTCTGGGCAGGTGACCCTGGAGTGTACATAGATGCCAGATGCATGAGTCATGGAGAGCAAGCCAGTGCGCAGAATTCCTCCATGATCTCTGCTTCAGTACTGCCCTGATTTCCTCAGTGATGGACTGTGACTGGGAAGTGCAACCTAATAAGACCTTTCCTTACCAAGAGACTTTTGGTCATGTGATAAAATATATTGTCAATATAAAGCAAACTAGAATATCCCTGCTTTTCTCTGGCCCAGTTTCCACTCATATATAAACAGGAACCACAGTGGCTGGACTAGATGCCATACCAGTTGGTACCAGTGCTTGGCCAGGTAGACGAGATTCTTCAGCTTGGGTGGATGATCCTTTGGGAAGTTTCTCTGGAGCAAGGTGAAGCAGATGGAGAACTCGCCTTCCTTCCCCAGGAAGGGGCACTCACTGATGAGCCGTCTGTAGACTTGGGGGTCAGGTTTGTTGTAGACGTTGACATCACCTATAAAGGACGCTTCATGTAGTTAACAACACAGCCCTTTTCTGAGGTTCTTTGGTTTATCTGGGGTGACAAGCTCAGAGGCTGTGGAATTCTGTGATCAGGACAGAGATTAACCACTGCAAGCATCACTCCCCATGCATCTATGTGCCTCAGCACACCTCAGGACTGCATACCCCATGTGGCCCTAAAAATCACACAACTGTTCCTAATATAGTGCCTTCCTCACAGGCCTGGAGACAGTGGTGGGAAGAAACAGCACACTGAGGTCACACACAAGAGTGCTGCACGATCATCTAATAATGGCCAACCACATTCTGTGTGTGTGCACTCCTGCCCATGCCAGATTTACTGTGGAGCAGTCTGCTGCATTTTATATTGTGCATCTAAGGCTTACAGAGTCTGAGATTTGTGTGTGTTCATGAGAAATTATACATGTATGATTGGAGGTAGTAGAGACATTGGATGTCTTCCTTTATAATTTGTCACCTGATCCCTATATTCTCTGTGAGCAAGGAGCTGGGCTGGCATCCAGAAAGCCACAGAGATTTTCCTGTCTCTGCCCCCATAGTGCTAGGGTTACAGGTCCATGACTAACACTTCCTAAGTTAGGTGGATGTTGGGGATTTGAACTCAGGTCCTCATGGTGTTCAAATTGCCATTATCCACTATGCTATCTCCCTAGTCACTGTGTGTTTACACTGCATGATTTTCTGTAGTGCCTAACTTAATATCACATGACTTTATTTGTCTAAGTTCTGAGAAGAGCAACGTGTGTGTGTGTGTGTGTGTGTGTGTGTGTGTGTGTGTCCATCCTATGAACTTGTAGATGGGCAGCAGGCTACGGGATAGCTGTAGGTGTACAATTGTGTGTGGGTGCATGTGCACATTTGAGTGGTTTAGGCGGGCAGCGGGCTGTGTCTCAGGTGTGTGCACATGTGTGGCTGTGGTTGTGGCTGCAGCAGGCCACACCATCAGGCTTTGATGCTGACATAGGACAAAGTCATTTGCTGATGGAGTTGGGGACATGCCCCGTCACTCACTGAATCATAGGCTTATTTTCAACTTGAGGGTCCAGCAGAGTGGAGCTCATTGGCTATGTCATCTTGGGTAAGGTTGTGGCAGGGTCCTCTCTTGGGCTGTCATCCACACTGCCATTTCTAAGGAGTCCTTCTGAGGTGGCCTTACTTCCTTACTAGAAAACTGCCTGAGATTGGGGAAGTCTATGACCAAGACAGGTTTCTGGGGGAACTGTATTACAGTTTATTTCTGGATCATTTCCTATGGGCCCCCTCTCCTTGCAGCTTCTCACATCATGCAGCTGCTCCTTCTCCTAGGCTGGCCTCTCATTCCCTGATGCCTGAGACTCTACTGTTTCCATGGCTCTCCTAAGCCAAGAGCAGTGACCTTGTCTTTAAGTTAACAGCAGAAGTTCACACAGTGGCCATCGGGGGTACTGTGTTCCCCAAATATAAAGCCTCCAGTATTTTCTACACTCCCCAAGCCCCAGTGTGCTTTCAGGGGTGTCTCTGGTTGTCTTTGGGTAGAGCTGGGCAATTATTAATTTTGGAGATACATTGTGTGTCAGGCCTGGTGTAAGATCTTAATGTAGTGGGTCATTTCATGCATAAAATAACATGTCTGTGCATGTTGGAGGCTGGGGTCGTGATGGCTGGGTTTCCAGGGTTCTGGAGGCAGATGGCACTCCTCTGACAAGTTATGCATGCTGCACTAACCCTCCCACAGACACCTAGGCCTCTGGCCTTGTCTGAGGTTTCCCTTGGGAAAAGATGTATCAATTATTAAATTTCAGTGAGTTCTCTGCTGCCGCATGTTTAGAAAGATAAAATCCACAGTCAGCCACAAATATCGCTGGTAAACTGAGGGGACATCTAAGGTGCCTTCATTCCCTCAGTGAGACAGCTTGCTACTTAATGTCCTTCTCTGATAGATCCTCATTCCCCACTCCCAAATTCTAAATCCCTTCTCCCCAGCTCAACTCTAAAGCGATCCTCTGTTTGGGTGAATTTCTCAAATGATAAATACTTTCAGTTCAGGAATAGAAGGTGTGGGTTGGCAAGATTGTCAGTAATGTGATTGACTCACAATCATGAGGACCCATGTTGGAAGCCCAGGACTCATGGAAATACCAGGAGTGGTGGCACAAGATTGTAATTGCAGAGCTGGAGAGGTGAAGACAAGAGGGTGCCCAGGGCTCTGTCCAGTCAGTCAAGATTAATGTGTAGTTCCATGTCAGAGAGAGACCAGAACTCAGAAAAGATGGATGGCTGCTAAGGTGTATTAGCCATGGTTCATGATCACATCTACCCCACAATGAATCTGCATATGATATGAGAGAGAGAGAGAGACAGAGAAAGAGAGAGAGACAAAGACAGAGAGAGAGAGAGAGAGAGAGAGAGAGAGAGAGAGAGAGAGAGAGAATATGAAGGAATTGAGAAGGATGAGCGGATGCTCTGACTGGCTGACCCAGGATATCATAGGCCAGTAGAACATCAAACTCCATCTCCTGCTGGAACTCGGAGGAACTCAGCTTCAAGATTATCCCAGGGGAGTTGTTCTTCCATGATCTGAGGACCTCAAATTTCACTGGGAAATTTTGTTCGCCCTGTAACTGCCACGACTGTTTCTCAATCTCCTTTAGGAATTCTCCTCATTGCTTTAACTGATCCTCAATACTGGTGAGATTGTTAAGGAACACCATGAGGTTGGCATCTGACCCGCCTGTGAGCATTTTCCCTTTGCCTGAGGAGCCACCCTGAAAGACAACAATGAGTAAGACTAGGAACAAGGAGTCCAGATGCTGAACAGCCTAAGGGTCCACCAGCTAGCGTGATGATGGATAGAGAAAGCCTGACTTGTGCTGAGGAGTGAAATCAGGATCTATGTAGGAAAATAGATGGTTCTGGATCTCCTCATGGTAGGAGAGATAAGTCAGACTCACAATGACAGTTTAGAGTTAAATATCTCTGTGTGTGTGTGTGTGTGTGTGTGTGTGTGTGTGTGTGTGTGAGAGAGAGAGAGAGAGAGAGAGAGAGAGAGAGAGAGAGAGAGAGAGAAAGACGGAGGGGTCTAAAGGAAATGAGGGGCAAAGGATGGCAATGGTGGTAGAAAGGGTAGCACATTTCCTCTAAGGTGTAACCTAGATCTAGCTGAACACAAGTGACATGAAGTCAGAAGGACACTCTCTGGGAATGTTCTGATTGTTGGGGCAAATTACAGGATGGTAGTGGGTGGGAAGAGAGTATATACATATATAATTAATATATACATATGAAAGTATTACCAGGAACTTCATTGTTAGCATTGTTAATTGGGGGAATATGTTTGTACAACATCACATATTTATAACAAATTGGCCTTATATAATATAGAATAACATAAATATAAATCATAGAACCACAGGAAAAAAGTAAAAATGAATCCACATCTATAAAACAACAATAAAATGAAGAAGAAAAAGAACTCGTACTAAGGAAAGCCTCCCTAAATAAAATGCTGAGAACAATAACAACACATGTGAGCACTGGCCAAATGTCATTACAAATGTCACTTCTGGGGACCCATAGCCAAACATCAAGGGGAGACTGGGGAATCCTGTGGAAGAGAGAAGGAAGGATTATAAGAAGGGGAGGGGTCAAGGACACCGCCAGGAAACCTACAGCATCAGCTAACCAGGATTCACAGGGGCTCAGAGAGACTGAGCTGAAAACCAGGGAGACTGCATGGGACTGACCTAGGCCTCTGCTTATATGACGCGGTTGTGTAGCTTGGTCTCTTTATGGGACTCCTAACAGTGGGAGCAGGAGAAGTCTCTGACTCTTTTACTAGCTCTTGGGACCCTGTTACTCCTACTGGGTTGCCTCATCCAGCCTTATGTGAGGGGGAGGATATGCCTGGGCTAGCTAATAGCCATGGGAGGCCTTTCCTCTTCTGTAGAGAAACTGTGGAGGAGTGGACTTGGAGGACAGAGGGGAGGTAGAAAAGGAGGGAGAGAAAACCATAGTCAAGATGATGATGATGATGGTGATGATGATGATGATGATAATGAAAAACATCCTATCTGGGGACAGAAAGGTGGCTCAGTAGTTAAAAGACCCTGTTGTTCTTACAAATGTCCTGAGTTTAGTGCCCAGCACCCACGAAGGCCAGTTCACAACCACCTATGTAACTACAGCTAAAAGGGATGTGACACCCGCTCTTCAGCTCTGAGGGCACTGCACTAACACACACACACAGCACACATCCACAAGAATTTAAAAGTAAAAATTAGAAATAAACCACCAGCCACATTATTTCTGCAGCTTTAACAGTGACTGAGACTTAGGTACTGTCATGAAGTTTGGTTTGACAGACGACTCTGACCCAAGCCCAGTGAGGGCCCATCAATCCAGTTACCCACACATGGGGTCCTGTTCTGTCCCATGTCACATTTGACTTAGTCTACATGTCCTGTGCCATCACAGGAGGTGTGCAGAGAACATTGCACACACAGAAGGTCGGTAACCAAACCAAAGGCCACACAGCATTGTGAAGGTTGGTTCCTCTCATCTACCACTCTCCAGAAAACTACTTCCCCAAGGTTGGCCTCAGTTTGCCTGACTCTGAAATGGATGTAGCCTCGGGGGGGGGCGGTGGAACACAAACTAGCTGAGGTTCTTTTCTAACCCAGATGTGGGACCTTGGGGCAGAAACCACTACACAGCTGTGATCAGAAGTGAGGAGACAGAATCAGGGCTGCAGTCTGACTCCCAAGGGTTCTCTCCTCCCATCTGGGTCAGTTTAGGCTGAGGGGGGCTCACCTTAACCACTTTGGAAACCCTCACAAGGTAGTCCATGGCTCAGAAGCATCTCTCCTTCAGGAAGACACACATGGTGTTGATGACAGTTCTGACATCATTACGGAAGCTGATGTTGGGTTGGAGGTAGTAATCTATGAACCCATCCAGCTCTGAGGCCTGGGTGCTGCTGAGTCCCTGCCCCATCCTCAGGCCCTGAAGCTTTCATTCCCTCTGCAACCTGAGGCTCCTGTGTCTCCCAGGCGGGCTGAATCCAGGCACAGGGCTTTTCAGTTTCGATTTCTATGAATGGGTGAGGCTGCCAGTGTTTCCAAGTCTGTGATTCTGAGGATCCTGTGGGCACACGCCAGAATGATTCATTGTGAGCAATGCCCTGGGGAACTGTGAGAAAGGCTCCAGGAAAAGAGGCCTCAAATGCACTTTGTTCTGTTGGATGTAGCTTTGGGCCTCAGGTGACAAACATTTACACTTAATTCATAAGACATGTTTATTTATAACACTAAGTGCCTACATAAAGAAGATGGGAAAATCCCGCAATAGCGAGTTAACAGCACACCTGAAAGCTCTAGAACAAAAAGAAGCAGATTCACCCAGGAGGACTAGGTGACAGAAAATAATCAAATTGAGAGCTGAAACCAACAAAACAGAAACAAAGAAAACAATATGAAGAATCAATGAGAAAAAGAGTTGGTTCTTTGAGAAAATAAACAAAAAAAAAAAAACCCTTTATCCACACTAACCAAAAGAAGAAAGAGAATAACCAGATTAACAAAATCAAAAATGAAAAGACAGGTATAACAATAGACACGGAGAAAATCCAGAGACTCATCAGGACATACTTCAAAAACCTGTACACCACAAAATTGGAAAATTTACAGGAAATGGACAATTTTCTGGATAAATATCACTTACCAAAATCAAATCAAGGCCAGATAAACAAATTAAATAGATCTATAACTGCTAAGTAAATAGAAGTAGTCATCAAAAGTCTTACACAGAAAGAAAGCCCAGAAGGTTTCAGCTCAGAATTCTACAAGATTTTCAAAGAATTAATGCCAATTCTCCCCGGTTTCACAAAATTGAGACAGAAGGAACATTGTCAAGCTCTTTTTAAGAGGCTACAGTTACTCTGATACCAAAACTACACAAAGACACTACTAAGAAAGAGAATTACAGACTAGTCTTACTCATGAACATTAAAGCAAAAATACTCAATAAAATACTGCCAAACCAAATCTAAGAATACATCAGAAAAATCATCCACCAGGAACATGTAGGCTTCATCTCAGAGATGCAGAAATGGTTTAATATACAAAAATTTGTCAATGTAATTCACCATATAAACAAAATGGAAGAAAAAAAAATACATGATAATATCATTAGATGCTGAAAAAGCCTTTGACAAAATCAAACACCTCTTCATGATAAAAGTCTTGGAGAAATCAAGGATACAAGGAACATACCTAAACAGAATAAAGGCATTAAACAGCAAGCCTATAGTCAGAGGCAGCTCATTCATTTTCTGGTTGCCCCAGACACCAATATAACCACACAGAAACTGTATTATTACAACACTGCTTGGCCTCTTAGCTCACACTTCTTATTGGCTAGCTCTTATATCTTAAATTAACCAATTTGTATTAATCTGTGTATTGCCATGTGGTTGTGGCCTACCGGTAAGTTTAAATTTGTCTGGCATCTGTCTCCTGCAGAAGCTACATGGCATCTCACTGACTCTGCCTACTCTCTCCTCCTCTATCTTCTTGGAACACTTGCCTTGCCCTACTCTACATTTCAATAGGCCCAAAGCAGCTTCTTTATTAACCAATGGTATTCTCAGCATACAAAGGGGAATCCCACATCAAACTAAATGGAGAGAAACTCAAAGAAATTCCACTGAAATAGGAACGAGGCAGTTTTTCCACTCCCCATATCTTTCAATATTGTATTTGAAGTTCTAGCTAGAACAATAAGACAAGAAAGGGAGATTAAGGGGACACAAATCAGAAAAGAAGTCAAACTCTCACTATTTCTTGATGATTTGATAGTATACATAAGTGACCCTAGAAAATCTACTAGGGAACTATTACAACTCATAAACACCTTCAGTAATGTAGCAGGATACAAGATTAACTCAAAAAAAAATCAGTAGTCCTGTACACAGATGATAAATGGCCTGAGAAAAAAATCAGAGAAACATAATCCTTTACAATAGTCACAATAGTATAAAATATCATAGAGTAACTCTTCCAAAACAAGTGGAAGACTTGTATGACAAGAACTTTAAATCTTTGAAGAAAGAAATTGAAGAAGACACCAGAAAATAGAAAGATCTCCCATGCTCTTGGGTAGGTAGAATCAGCATAGTAAAAATGGCAATCTTACCAAAAGCAATGCCCATCAAAATCCTAGCAAAATTCATCACAGGCCTTGAAAGAACAATACTTAATAAAAAAAAAACAGGATAGCCAAAGCAATTCTGTACAGTAAATATACTTCTGGAGGCATCACAATCCCTGACTTCAAACTCTACTACAGAGCTACAGTACTGAAAACAGCCTGGTAGTGGCATAAGAAGAGACAGGAGGGCCAATGAAATCAAATAGAAGACCCAGATATCAATTCACACACCTAGGAACACCGGATTTTTGACAAAGAAGCTGAAAATATAAAATGGAAAAAAGAATGCATTTTCAGCAAATGGTGCTGGCATAACTGAATATCAACATGGAGAAGAATGAAAATAGACCCATATCTACTGCCATACACAAAATTTAAGTCCTCAACATAAAACCAACCACACTGAGTATCACAAAAGAGAAAGTAGAAAGTACACTTGAATGCATTGGCACAGGAGACCACATTCTAAATAAAACCCCAGTAGCACAAACACTGAGAGCAAGAACTGGTAAATGGGGCCTCCTGAAACTAAGAAACTTCTGTAGAGCAAAGGACATGGTCAACAAGACAAAATGGCAGCCTACAGAATGGGAAAAGATCTTCACCAAATCCACATTGGACAGAGGAATGATCTCAAAAATATACAAAGAATTCAAGAAACTTGACATCAAAAGAAAAAAAACAATCTAATAAAAAATGGGATATAGACCTAAACAGAGAACTCTCAGTAAATGAATCTCAAATGACTGAAAGACACTTAAGAAAATACTCAACATCCTTAGCCATCAGAGAAATAGAAATAGAAATAACTCTGAGATTCCATATTACACCTGTCAAAATAGCCAAGATCAAAAATACTGATGACAGCTTATGCTAGAGAGGATGTGGGGTAAGGGGAACACTCCTCCATCGCTGGTGGGAGTGCAAATTTTATAGCCAATTTGGAAATCAGTATGGTGATTTCTCAGAAAATTAGAAAACAAACCTCCTCAAGGCCCAGCAATACCAATTCTGAGTATTATACCCAAAGGATGCTCAATTATACCACAAGGACATGTGCTCAACTATGTTCATCACAACATTGTTACAGCCAGAACCTGGAAACCAAATGCCCCTCAACCAAAGAATGGTTAAAGAAAATGTGGTACATTTACATAATGGAGTACCACACGGTGGTTAAAAAGTGACATCTTGAAATTTCCATGCAAATGGATGGATCTAGAAAAAAACATATTGAGTGAGGGAACCCAGAGAAAGACAAATATCATATGTACTCACTCATAAATGACTTTTAGACATAGAGCAAAGAAAAACCAGCCTACAGTCCACAACCCCAGAAAACTCAGACAGCAAAGAGGACCCTAAGAGACATACATGGATCTACTTAGGAAGGAGAAAAATACATCTCCTAAGTAAATTGGGAGTCACAGGAGAGGGAAGAAGGAAAGAGGGGATGAAAGGAGAGGAGTGGGGGGAAATGTATAGCTCAATAAAAACAACAAAAAAGCAAACCTTAAAGGAAAGTTAAAAAAAAAATTACACTGAAACTGAAGTCAGGCTGTCTGCAGCATTGCACTGCAGTCCGTCCCCTTCCTTCAGGTCCTCAGATCCCAGGTCAGGCTGACAAGATCTGCACAGGTCAATGAAAGTCAACAAGTGGCACCTGAACCAGGGACCTGAATGAAATGTTAGAGGAGGACTAGTGGACTCTTGCATTAGTAAGGAAGTAGGCAGGGATTAATGGTGGGCAAAACACAGGAAAGCTGGCACCATATATTGAGTTGATACATCATTTCTTTTAAAGTGACAGGTGCTACAATGTGTAAATCCCTGTTGAAGAGTGTTGGGATTTAATAACAAACTGTAATCCTTAGTTTCCTGAAAAAAAGCACTTTAGATCCCAGAGTGTGGAGTCAAGTGAAAGGAAAAATAGTGAAAACCCATTGACAAGAAGAAAGAATTCTGATACAGTTCTCACTAACATGGACATTGGTCTATATCCTGATATAAACAATAAATGGGGACAAGTCAAAGGATTTAGAAAAGACTATGACAGATTCTTCATGTGGATATGAGATAAATAATGAAACACACACACACACCCCACAAAATATTACAAGCTAAAAAGGGCTTTTTTTCCAGTGCAAGTTTATCAAAAGTAAAAATGTCAGCTCTATTCAAGGATGAACACCTGGCTGTCCACTCCCCTACCTGACCTGTTACACCCTCCTCTGCCTCAGGATTGTGATGAGTGCAATGAATGGGGGAGGGGAAATGATGCTCTGCCATTCCCTAGAAGAGCACCTTTGTTTTCTGGGAATGAGGACACATGGCATACGTTACCAGGTTCTGGTAAAAAGACAGAGGTAATTTCTAATACAGACAGTTGAGCTCCATCAAGATTTGTTTCTCATCCTCCGCAGGTGATCAGGTGTTGTGTGCTGATGGAGGGGCAGAAATCCTACTCTTAAGCAACTGGCATGTGAGGATGCTGAGGATGCTGATGCTGCAGGCCAGGCTGCCACCCGTCCCTTCTGACAGGAAGGACTTGTCAATGAGTATATCCATTACTGAGCAATATTGGGCCTCAGCATGCTCAGGGGTTGAGTAGGGCTATGGCCTCCAAGAGCAGGAACAACTTGATTTTCCAGGAAATTGATGGAAGATAATATCTCTGTTGGTTTGTCTGCTTAGGACTCACAAGTTGCAGTCAGTAATTGTGCTGCTGTCCCAAGGGCTGTTGACCCTGCAGTCCCTGCTCTTACCTGAGGGGAACAAGATTAGGAGGTACCCTCCTGGTGCATAGTAATCCTATAGTCCCCATATGCATTCTCCCTGCCTCTCCTTCATGATGGACTTGAGGCACAATATGAACTAACACACAAAGTTCAGGCTTGTCTTTCTCAGTGAAATATCCTAGGGAGAGGCAGGGTGTTAAGCCAATGGTACAGGCACACCAAATTTAGTAGGGGCTACCAAGAGAGTATTTTGGTTTAGGGCATCCCTTTCATTAACTATTGGTTGATTATAGTTTGAGGCCACCCAAGAGGACAGAAGAAAAGGTCAGGGACCAGACCAGTTTTTCATCGGTCTTATCTTTAGTGGGTTGGGCTTGCCCCACTGAACCGCCCATCTTCTTGCACCATTAGGAACAGGCTTTGGGTGGGCATGATATATCCAGGAATGAATGCTATCGACTTTTACAGCAGTGGTGAAATACCCCCTGTGTGGGGAGACTCTCACTCAAGTCTTGGGATAACATGACCCACCCCCCAGTAACTCACAAGAGACCATCCTTGCTGCAATCACACGAGGCTTTAATTGATGAATGCACTGGGGCCAAGACTCAACCCATGCAGGGGAGGAGATCAACCCTGAGAATCTGGGAGAAGGGGTATTTAAGGGAAGAAACCACAACCCAGTAGGGAGGGGGTTATTGGAAAATCAGAAAATACCAGTGATCATTGAAAATTCTGAAAATACCAATGATAATCACAAGGGAGTAACTCCCTGTTTGTCAAAATTATTCTCAAGATTACAATCTAACTTTATCTTTAGCTTGTTTCTGAAACAGAGTCACTGAACCGGCTAATCTTAGATTTTTGGTTCTTCTCTTCCTGCTAGAGGGGTCTGGATTTATCCAGGTCTTTCAGTATTTATATATTTTAAGTTTATTTTCTGAGACCCTTAGAACTTATTTAAGTTTTTACATCCTTAGCACTTACATGCACCTTGAACTATTTTTTTTGATCTTTTACCAGAGACATGGGTAATATGAAGCAAGGTAAAACTATTTGCATTTTCTTTTTTAGCATAAATTGTCAAATAATATTTTTAATTTGGTCATTTTTACAGGGATAAGATAAAAATTTAAAATTGTTTGATTTACATGTTTTATGATTAAAGATGTTATATTTAAGCAAACGTTAAATATCTTTCAGTCATTTTAAGTTCATCTGTTGAGACTTTACAGTTTAGGTCTGTAACATAATTTTACTGGATCATTTGGTTTTATTTATTTCTTTTTCTTTTATTTTTTCTCCAAGTGGGTAAACTTTAATGGGAGGGGGTGATGACAGGTGAGGGAAGGGGGTGAAGAGAAAAAAGGGGCGAGTTATGGCGTTCCCTGTTTTTTTTTAATTTATTTATTTATTAAAGATTTCTGTCTCTTCCCCGCCACCGCCTCCCATTTCCCTCCCCCTCCCCCAATCAAGTTCCCCTCCCTCCTCGGCCCAAAGAGCAATCAGGGTTCCCTGCCCTGTGGGAAGTCCAAGGACCACCCACCTCCATCCAGGTCTAGTAAGGTGAGCATCCAAACTGCCTAGGCTCCCACAAAGCCAGTACGTGCAGTAGGATCAAAAACCCATTGCCATTGTTCTTGAGTTCTCAGTAGTTCTCATTGTCCGCTATGTTCAGCAAGTACGGTTTTATCCCAAGCTTTTTCAAACCCAGGCAAGCTGGCCTTGGTGAGTTCCAGATAGAACATGCCCATTGTCTCAGTGTGAGGGTGCACACCTCGCGGTCCTGAGTTCCATGCTCATGCTCTCTCTCCTTCTGCTCCTGATTTGGACCTTGAGATTTCTGTCCGGTGCTCCAATGTGGGTCTCTGTCTCCTTCTCCTTTCATCACCTGATGAAGGTTAATATTCAGGAGGATGCCTATATGTTTTTCTTTGGATTCTCCTTATTTAGCTTCTCTAGGATCACAAATTATAGGCTCAATGTCCTTTATTTATGGCTAGAAACCAAATATGAGTGAGGACATCCCATGTTCATCTTTTTGGGTCTGGGTTACCTCACTCAGGATAGTGTTTTCTATTTCCATCCATTTGCGTGCAAAATTCAAGATGTCATTGATTTTTACCGCTGAGTAGTACTCTAATATGTATATATTCCACACTTTCTTCATCCATTCTTCCATTGACGGACATCTAGGTTGTTTCCAGGTTCTGGCTATTACAAATAATGTTGCTATGAACATAGTTGAACAAATGTTTTTGTAATATGATAGGGCATCTCTTGGGTATATTCCCAAGAGTGGTATTGCTGGGTCCTGGGGCAGGTTGATCCCGAATTTCCTGAGAAACCACCACACTAATTTCCAAAGTGGTTGCTCAATTTGCATTCCCACAAACAATGAATGAGTGTACCCCTTTCTCCACAACCTCTCCAGCAAAGGCTATCATATGTGTTTTTGATTTTAGCTATTCTGACAAGTATAAGATGGTATCTCAAAGATGTTTTGAATTGCATTTCCCTGATTGCTAAGGAGGTTGAGCATGACCTTAAGTGTCTTTTGACCATTTGAAATTCTGTTGAGAATTCTCTGTTCAGTTCAGTGCCCCATTTTTAATTGGGTTAATTAGCATTTTAAAGTCTAGTTTCTTGAGTTCTCTATATATTTTGGAGATCAGAACTTTGTCTCTTGTGGGGTTGGTGAAGATCTTCTCCCAGTCAGTAGGTTGCCTTTTTGTCTTCGTGAACGTGTCCTATGCCTTACAGAAGCTTCTCAGTTTCAGGAGGTCCCATTTATTCAATGTTGCCCTTAATGTCTGTGCTGCTGGGGTTATATATAGGAAGTGATCTCCTGTGCCCATATGTTGTAGAGTACTTCCCACTTTCTCTTCTATCAGGTTCAGTGTGTTCGAATTGATATTGAGGTCTTTGATCCATTTGGACTTGAGTTTTGTGCATGGCGATAGATATGGGTCTACTTTCATTCTTCTACAGGTTGACATCCAGTTGTGCCAGCACCATTTGTTGAAGATGCTTTCTTTCTTCCATTGTATACTTTTAGCTCCTTTATTGAAAATGAGGTGTTCATAGGTTTGTGAGTTAAAATACGGGTCTTGTATTCGATTCCATTGGTCGACTTCTCTGTTTTTATACCAATACCAAGCTGTTTTCATTACTGTACATTGAAGTAGCTGCGGGCTGCATTCCTGATGCCTGGCTCCTGGCTGCCAGCTAGCTTATGCTCCGAAATAACAACACACAAACTGTATTTCTTTAAACACTGCTTGGACCAGTCTCTCTAGCTTCTTACTGGCAAATTCTCACATCTTTATTACCCATTTCTATTCATGTGTGTAACACACCAAGATGTGCTTACCGGGAAGATTCTAGCCTACGTCCATCTTGGGTCAGAGCTTCATCGCATCTGCCCCAGAGAGGATAGCTATCAACTCTGAGCTCACTTCCTGTTCCTCCCAGCATTCTGTGTTTACTCCACCTACCTAATTTTCTGTCCTATCAAGGCCAAGGCAGTTTCTTTATTTAAGCAATGACCTTCCTCCATCAACCGTAGCTTTGTAATAGAGTTTGAAGTCAGGGATGTAATGCCTCTAAAACTTCCTTTATTGTATAAAATTGTTTTGGCTATCCTGGGTTTTTTTTGTTTTTCCATATAAAGTTGATTATTGTCCTCTCAAGATCTGTGAAGAATTTTGATGGGACCTTGATGGGGATTGCATTGAATCTATAAATTGCCTTTGGTAGAATTGCCATTTTTACTATGTTGATCTTCCCAATCCAAGAGCAAGGGAGATCCTTCCACTTTCTGGTATCCTCTTCAATTTCTTTCTTCAAAGACTTAAAGTTCTTGTCAAATAGATTTTTTACTTTCTTGGTTAGAGTTACCCCAAGATATTTTATGCTATTTGTGGCTATTGTGAAAGGTGATGCTTCTCTGATTTCCCTCTCTGCTTCCTTATCCTTAGTGTATTGGAGGGCCATTGATTTTTTGGAGTTGATCTTGTATCCTGCCACATTACTAAAAGTGTTTATCAGCTGTAGGAGTTCTTTGATGGAGTTTTGGGGGTAGCTTATGTACGCTATCATATCATCTGCAAATAATAAAAGTTTAATTTCTTCCTTTTCAATTCAAATCCCCTTGATCCCCTTATGTTGTCTTATTGCTATTGCTAGAATTTCAAGCACTATATTGAAGAGGTATGGAGAGAGTGGACAGCCTTGTTGTGTTCCTGATTTTAGTGGGATGGCTTTGAGTTTCTCTCTGTTTAATTTAATGTTAGCTGTCAGCTTGCTGTGACTAGCTTTTATTATATTTAGGTATGACACTTGTATCCATAATCTGTCCAAGACCTTTATCATAAAGGGACGTTGAATTTTGTCAAATGATTTTTCAGCATCTAATGAAACGACCATATGTTTTTTTCTTTCAGTTTATTTATATGATATATTACATTGATAGATTTGCATATGATGAACCAGCCCTGCATTTCTGGGATGAACCCTACTTGATCATAATGGATAATTTTTCTAATGTGTTCTTGGATTCAGTTTGCCAGTATTTTATTGAGGAATTTCGCATCGATGTTTATGAGTGAGATTGGCCTGTAATTCTCTTTCTTGGTTGAGTCTTTGTGCGGTTTTGGTATCAGGGTAACTAGAGCTTCATAAAATGATTTTGGCAATGACTCTTCTGTTTCTATATTGTGAAATACATTAAGGAGTATAGCTAATAGGTCTTCTTGGAAGGTCTGGTAGAATTCTGCATTGAAACCATCTGGTCCTGGGCTTTTTTTGGTAGGGAGGTTTTTGATAACAGCTTCTAATTTTTTGTGACTAACAGGTCTATTTAGATTGTTCACCTGGTACTGGTTTAACTTTGGTAAATGGTACTTATCTAAAAAGGTATCCATTTCTTTAACATTTTCTAATTTTGTTTCATACAGGCTTTTGTAGTAAGATCTAATGATTCTCTCAATTTCCTCTGTGTCTGTGGTTATGTCCCCCTTTTCATTTCTGATCTTATTAATTTGCATATTCTCTCTCTGCCATTTGATTAGTTTGGATAGGGGTTTATCAATCTTGTTGATTTTCTCCAGGAACCAGCTTTTTGTTACATTGATTCTTTGAATTGTTTTCTGTGTTTCTATTTTGTTGATTTCATCCCTCAGTTTGATTATTTTCAGTCTTCTACTCATTCTGGGTGAATCTGCTTCTTTTTTTTTTTTCTAGAGCTTTCAGGTGGTCTGTTAAGTCTCCAATGTGAGCTTTCTCTGTTTTCTTTAAGTGGGCACTTAGTGCTATGAACTTTTCTCTCAGGACTGCTTTCATAGTGTCCCATAAGTTTGAGTAGGTTGTTTCTTTATTTTCATTGAATTCAAAGAAGACTTTTATTTCTTTCTTTATTTCTTCCTTGATCCAGGTGTGGTTCAGTAGTTGACTGTTCAGTTTCCATGAGATTGTAGGCTTTCTGGGGGTAGCATTGTTGTTGAGTTCTCACATTAATCCATGGTGGTTACTTATTTTTTTTTTGTAACTGTGTAAGTTTACTTTGTTACTGAGTATATGGTCAATTTTCGAGAAGGTTCCATGAGCTGCAGAGAAGAAGGTATATTCTTTCCTATTTGGGTGGAATGTTAAATAGATGCATGTTAAGTCCATTTGATTCATTACTGCCATTAATTCTCTATGTCTCTGTTAGGTTTCTGTCTGATTGACTTGTCCATTGGTGAGAGAGGAGTTTTGAAGTCTCTTACTATTATTGTGTGTGGTTTGATAATTGCCTTGAGTTTTAGTAATGTTTCTTTTACATAAATGGGTGTTTATATATTAGTGGCATAGATATTCAGGATTGAGACTTCATCCTGATGAATTGTTCCTGTTATGAGTATAAAATGTCCCTCTCCATCTCTTCTGATTGATTTTAGTTTGATAGCTACTTTGTTAGAAATTAGTATGGCCACACCTGCTTGTTTCTTAGGTCCACTTGCTTGATAACGCTTTTCCCAGTCCTTTATTCTGAGTAGGTGCCTGTCTTTGTGGTTGAGGTGTGATTCTTGTAAACTGCAGAATGTTGGATCCTGTTTTTGTATCCAATCTCTTAGCCCCTGCCTTTTTATAGGTGAGTTGAGTCCATTGATATTAAGTGATATTAATGACCAGTGGTTGTTATGTAGAGTTTGTGAGTTTCCCTTCTTTGAGTTGTGCTGGTGAAGGGTCTCTATATATCTGAGTTATTGTGGGAATTGTTGGACTCCTTGGTTTGTAAATTTCCTTCTATTAATTTCTGTAAGCCTGAATTTTTGCTACGTATTATTTAAATTTGTTTTTATTCTGGAAAATTTTGTTTTCTCCATTTATAGTGAACAAAAGCTTGGCTGGGTATAGTAGTCTGGGCTTGCATCCATAATCTCTTAGTTTCTGCAGTACATCTATCCAGGACCTTCTTTTTTTTATTGAGAAAAAAAATTTCCGCCTCCTCCCAGCCTCCCACTCCTTTCCCCCTACCCCATTCCTTTCCCCCTCCCCCCATTCCTCTCCCCCTCCCCGCACTTCTCTCCCCCACCCTCTGCAGTCTGAACAGCAGCCAGGATTCCCTGCCCTGTGGAAAGTCCAAAGTCTTCGTCCCTCCATCCTGGTCTAGGAAGGTGAACATCCAAACTTGCTAGGCACCCACAAAGCCAGAACATGATGTAGGATCAAAATCCAGTGCCATTGTCCCTGGTTTCTCAGCAGCACTCATTGTCCGCCATATTCAGAGAGTCCGGTTTTATCCCCTGCTTTTTCAGTCACAGTCCAGCTGGCCTTGGTGAGCTCTCAATAGATCAGCCCCACTGTCTCAGTGGGTGGGTGCACCCCTTGTGGTCCTGACTTCTTTGCTCATGTTCTCCCTCCTTCTGTTCCTTTTTGGGACTTTGGGAACTCAGTCCAGTGCTCCAGTGTGGGTCTCTATCTCTATCTCCATCCATCGCCAGATGAATGTTCTATGGTGATATTGAAGATATTCATAAGTATGGCTATAGGATAGGATCATTTCAGGTTACCTATCCTAAGCTTCCCCAGGAACTAACTGGGGACCTCGCCTTGGTCAACTGGAAGCACCTCTAGGTCCAAGTCCCTTGCCAACCCAAAGATGTCTCCTTAATTAAGATATGTGCTTCCCTGCTCCCCTATCCAACTTTCCTTTATCCCAATCATCCCGGTTCCCCAAGTTCCCCTCCTACCCTTCTCACTTTTCTCTCCCCTCCCACCCCCCCCCCCCTCAGATCCCGATTTTTTGCCCGGCAATCTTGTCTTCTTCCCATACCCAGGAGGATAGCTATATGTTTTTCTTTGGATTCACCTTCTTATCTAGCTTCTTTAGGATAACAAATTATAGACTCACTGACCTTTATTTATGGCTAGAACCCAATTATGAGTGAGTACATCCCTTGTTCATCTTTTTGGGTCTGGGTTACCTCATTCAGGATAGTATTTTCTATTTCCATCCATTTGCATGCAAAATTTGAGAAGTCATTGTTTTTTACCGCTGAGTATTCCAAACTTTCTTCATCCATTCTTCCATTGAAGGACACCTAGGTTGTTTCCAGGTTCTGGCTACTACAAATAATGCTGCTATGGACATAGTTGAACAAATGCCCTTGTCATATGATAGGGCATCTCTTGGGAATATTCCCAAGAGTGGCATTGCAGGGTCCAGGGGTAGGTTGATCCCGAATTTTCTAAGAATCCGAAACACTGATTTCCAAGTGGTTGCACAAGTTTGCATTCCCACCAGCAATGGATGAGGGTACCCCTTCCTCCACAACCTTTCCAGCAGAGGTTATCATTGTTGTTTTTGATTTTAGCCAATCTGACAGGTGTAAGATGATATCTCAAAGTTGTTTTGATTTGCATTTCCCTGATCGCGAAGGAGGTTGAGCAGGACCTTAAGTGTCTTTTGGCCATTTGAACTTCTTCTGTTGAGAATTCTCTGTTCATATCAGTGCCCCATTTTTTAATTGGGTTAATTAGCATTTTAAAGTCTAGTTTCTTGAGTTCTTTATGTATTTTGGAGATCAGACATTTGTCTGTTGCAGGGTTGGTGAAGATCTTCTCCCAGTCAGTGGGTTGCCTTTTTTTCTTAGTGACAGTGTCCTTTGCTTTACAGAAGCTTCTCAGTTTCAGTAGGTCCCATTTATTCAATGTTGCCCTTAATGTCTGTGCTGCTGGGTTTATACCTAGGAAGTGATCGCCTGTGTCCATCTGTTGTAGGGTACTTCCCACTTTCTCTTCTACCAGGTTCAGTGTGTTCGACTGATATTGAGGTCTTTGATCCATTTGGACTTGAGTTTTGTGCATGGTGATAGATATGGGTCAATTTTCATTCTTCTACAGGTTGACATCCAGTTGTGCCAGCACCATTTGTTGAAGATGCTTTCTTTCTTCCATTGTATACTTTTAGCTCCTTTATCGAAAATGAGGTGTTCATAGGTTTGTGGGTTAAAATCTGGGTCTTCTATACGATTCCATTGGTCGACTTCTCTGTTTTTATGCCAATACCACACTGTTTTCTTTACTGTGGCTCTGTAATAGAGTTTGAAGTCAGGGATGGTAATGCCTCCAGAAGTTCCTTTATTATATAAGACTGTTTTAGCTATCCTGGGTTTTTTGTTTTTCCATATAAAGTTGATTATTGTCCTCTCAAGATCTGTGAAGAATTTTGATAGGACCTTCATGGGGATTGCATTGAATCTATAAATTGCCTTTGGTAGAATTGCCATTTTTACTATGTTGATCCTCCCAATACAAGAGCAAGAGAGATCCTTCAAATTTCTGGCATCCTCTTCAATTTCTTTTTTCAATGCCTTAAAGTTCTTGTCAAATAGATCTTTCACTTCCTTGGTTAGAGTTACCCCAAGATATTTTATGCTATTTGTGGCTATCGTGAAAGGTGAAGCTTCTCTGATTTCCCTCTCTGCTTGCATATCCTTTGTGTATAAGAGGGCGACTGATTTTTTTGGAGTTGATCTTGTATCTTGCCACATTACTAAAGTTGTTTATCAGCTGTAAAATTCCTTGGTAGAGTTGGAGGTTGCTTATGTACACTGTCATATCATCTGCAAATAATGAAAGTTTAACCTCTTCCTTTCCAATTCGAATCCCCTTGATCCCCTTATATTGTCTTATTTCTATTGCTAGAACTTCAAGCACTATATTGAAGAGGTATGGTGAGAGTGGACAGCCTTGTCGTGTTCCTGAGTTTAGTGGGATGGCTTTGAGTGTCTCTTCGTTTAATGTGATTTTAGCTGTCGGCATGCTGTATATAGCTTTTATTATATTTAGGTATGACCCTTGTATCCCTAATCTCTCCAATACTGTTATCATTAAGGGATGTTGAATTTTGTCAAATGCCGTTTCAGCATCTAATGAAATGATCATATGGTTTTTTCTTTCCGTTTATTTATATGATGGATTACATTGATAGATTTTTGTATGTTGAACCAGCCCTGCATCTCTGGGATGAAGCCTACTTGATCATAATGGATAATTTTTCTAATGTGTTCTTGAATTCGGTATGCCAGTATTTTATTGAGGATTTTTGCATCGATGTTCTTGAGTGAGATTGGCCTATAATTCTCTTTCTTGGTTGAGTCTTTGTGCGCTTTTGGTATCAGAGTAACTGTAGCTTCATAAAAGGAATTTGGCAATGATTCTTCTGTTTCTATTTTGTGAAATACATTAAGGAGTATAGGTATTAGGTCTTCTTGGAAGTTCTGGGAGAACTCCACGTTGAATCCTTCTGGTCCTGGGCTTTTTTTTGGTAGGGAGGTTTTGATAACCGCTTCTAATTCTTCGCAACTAACAGATCTATTTAGATTGTTCACCTGGTCCTGGTTTAACTTTGGTTCTATGGTATTTATCTAAAAAAGTGTCCAATTCCTTTACATTTTCCAGTTTTGTGGCATACAGGCTTTTGTAGTAAGATCTAATGATTCTCTGAATTTCCTCTGTGTCTGTGGTTATGTTCCCCTTTTCATTTCTGATCTTATTAATTTGCAAATTCTCTTTCTGCCATTTGATTATTTTGGATAGGGGTTTATAAATCGTGTTGATTTTCTCCAGGAACCAGCTTTTTGTTTCATTGATTCTTTGAATTGTTTTCTGTGTTTCTATTTTGTTGATTTCAGCTCTCAGTTTGGTTATTTCCAGGCTTCTACTCCTCCTAGGTGAGTCTGCTTCTTTTTTTTCTAGAGCTTTCAGGTGGGCTGTTAAGTCTCCAATGTGAGCTTTCTTTGTTTTCTTTAAGTGGGCACTTAGTGCTATGAACTTTCCTCTTACGACTGCTTTCATAGTGTCCTGTAGTAATAGGGGCAGTGGGGCTGTGTCCCCAGCACCCCGGCTGCCTGCTAGCTTATGCCCGAAATAACAACACACAAACTGTATTCATTTAAACACTGCTTGGCCCATTTCTATCTAGCCTTTTCTAGGCTAATTCTCACATATTAATTTAGCCCATTTCTAATCATCTGTGTTACACCCCAAGGTGCGCTTACTGGGAAGATTCTAGCCTACGTCCATCCTGGGTCGGAGCTGAATCGTATCTGTCTACCTGGGAGCTGGGAGCATGGCATCTCTGCTCCCAAGAGCAGAGCTGTCGAGTCTGAGCTCACTTCCTCTTCCTCCCAGCCTTCTGTTCTGTTTACTCCACCCACCTATGGTTTAACTTATGAGAGCCAAGCCGTTTCTTTATTACTTAACCAATGAAATCAATAGATTGATATATGACACTCCCACATCATTTCCCCTTTTTCTGTTTAAACAAAAAAGGAAGGCTTTAACTTTAACATAGCAAAATTACAGATAACAAAATAGTTATTAAGCAAGATTTACAGTTACAATATTTATATCTATTTTTTCTTTTATCATAACAATGGAAAACTATAACTATAACTATCTATTCTGCAACTCCATCAAAGACTCCAGAAGAATACAATATTACCTAAGCAAACAAAAAGTAAGCAACTTTTAAAACTCTAGAAATGACAGAGACATCTCGCTGCCTGGACAGTCACCCAAAGTTCCTCTGTACCGTTGGGGCATCCATCTTCGGCCTACAGGCCCATAGTTTCCAGCAGACATTTCCATGAAGCAGGACATTTCAAAGTCAGTTCAGTCACTATCTGTTGTGTCCTGAAGAATGTCTTGCAGACTCCTTCATGAATCAGGAATCTCGAAAGATCATCTCACCGTTAGGCGAGTTCAGCAGTCCTCTCTCTGCAGGTTCTCTGTGTCCAGTTTATGCAATAGTCCAGGCAAGAGCAGTTTCTTGCCCAAATGGCTGTTAAACTCCATAAGGTGCCTCTTCGATGCCCATCTTCTTCTTGAAGTAGATTGGTGCTGCCAGGAGCAGAGTGTCTCATTGTCATGGAAATTCCTAAGTTATTAAAACATTTAAAATGCCATATTCTATAATCTTTGAAAGATATAAAGAATGCCTATCTAAAATATATCTATGCACATCTAGAAAATCTTAACTAACATGACTACAAATTGACTATTATGATTATCTGTTAACAACCTATATATATTACATTTTTAAATGAAAAACACAATCACAATACCTTAATCAGTAGCAGAAATATGCATATACATATAACAAAATTGACTTTAAATCTCTATCAATAAAGCAAAATCCATACTAATGCAAATTATTCATATCTATTTCATATCCCCCTTTAAATGTAAAAGAACATTTATAAACCTTATTTGGGAACATGGACGCAGTTTTTTCTCTCCAAACTGTTTCCTGCTGAATGGGGGCATTGTTAATAAGGTCTTTCATGGTATAACCTGTGTGCTAGTTTCATGTCAGTTGGCAGTTGAGTGAAGAAATTTTCTGAAGATGTTCACAGCAACCCCTTCAGGAGGGTGTGGTCCATCATACCATATCGGAATAGAAGAAATGAACAGGGTCTCATCCTCTGTGAAAACAAAATAAGAAACTCCTTTCCAAAGCATCATTTCCTCAGATCCAAATTTCAAAGTCAAGGCATTTTCAAAGTATCTATGTTGGATTAGTTCAGCAGCATTTATAAACAAATATCTCCTTCCTCAGCATTCAAACAATTCAAACAGAACATAATAGCATACAGTATCAAGATTCTCTGTGTATTTTCCATCTTTGTGCAGCTTTATTTTAACCTCTACTTTGTTTATTTTTACTTTTATTTTTTGGCTTTTTGAGACAGGTTCTCTGTATCTTTGACCTGAAATAACTCTTAAGACCAGGCTGTCCTTGAACTCTCAGAGATCCGCCGGTCTCTGTCTCCCAGGCATTGGGATTAAAGGTGTATGCTACTACACCTTGAACTCACAGAGATCTGTTTGTCTCTGCCTTCTAGGCACTGGGATTAAAGGCATGTGCTACCACAACTTGAAGTCACAGAGGTCAATCTCCCTTGCCACCCAAGTGTTGGGATTAAAGGTGTGTACTACCACACTCAACTACTCTCTTTCTTCCTTATTTTTGTTTTTTACTTTAAGAACTATAATTTTTAGTCTGCATATAATTTCAACACACTGTAAACCATTTAAAAATTTTCTTTGTCTTGGAATCTCTCTTTACTGTATCTCTCTCTTTTTCTGACCACATGAGCCTTTAAATTACTGAGCAATATGGGTAGGATTAAAGCTGTGGCTTTGCCAGCTAGATCCAGTCCATTCCTTAGCTTTCCAGCCTCATGGTGGATATACAGGAAGTAGCCATGTTTATAGCCACAACTCTATGGCGTTTCAAGGTCCCTGCCAGAAAGCGAGCTTCAGCAGCCTGTGCTTGCAAACCACACTAACCGCCTGCATAAAAGAGTCAGAGCTTGTCCTGGCAGACAGCCCAGAATGCCGGCATTTTTAAATGGCACAGCTTTTTTCCTGCTATGGCTAAAAACCAAAAAGCATGCGTTCAGCTTTTCGTCAACATCGTTTAAGTGTTTCGTGGCAGGACCACTTAATGAGCTGCAGGGTTTTGCAGCTAAAGCTGAGTCAGAAAGCCTCTCTTAGATGAGAATGCTTGCTTGCCTCTAGCAAGCAGAGTAGACCCTAGAGAGTGCTGCTACCAAGAAACCATGCACAAAGCTGTCATTTTGTTCTAGAATTACTTTGCCAAGCTGTCTCAGGCTTTATGTGGAAACAGTTGTCCACGTGGGCGCCATTTTGTAGTAATATGAGCGGTGGGGCTGTGTCCCCAGCAACCTGGCTGCCTACTAGCTTATGCCCGAAATAACAACACACAAACTGTATCATTTAAACACTGCTTGGCCCATTTCTATCTAGCCTTTTCTAGGCTAATTCTCACATATTAATTTAGCCCATTTCTAATCATCTGTGTTGCACCCCAAGGTGCGCTTACCGGGAAGATTCTAGCCTAAGTCCATCCTGGGTCGGAGCTGAATGGCGTCCTTCTACCTGGGAGCTGGGAGCATCGTGTCTCGGCTCCCAAGAGCAGAGCTGTCGAGTCTGAGCTCACTTCCTCTTCCTCCCAGCTTTCTGTTCTGTTTACTCCACCCACCTATGTTTTAATCTATGAGGGCCAAGCAGTTTCTTTATTACTTAAGCAATGAAATCAACAGATTGATATATGACACTCCCAAATCAGTGTCCCATAAGTTTGAGTATGTTGTTTCTTTATTTTTATTGAATTCCAGGAAGACTTTAATTTCTTTCTTTATTTCTTCCTTAATCCAGGTATGGTTCAGTAGTTGACTGTTCAGTTTCCATGAATTTGTAAGCTTTCTGGGAGTAGCATTGTTGTTGAATTCTAACTTTAATCCATGGTGATCTGATAAGACACAGGTGGTTACTAATATTTTTTTGTAACTGTGTAAGTTTGCTTTGTTACGGACTATGTGGTCAATTTTTGGGGAAGGTTCCATGAGCTGCAGAGAAGGTATATTCTTTCCTATTTTGGTGGAATGTTCTATAGATGTCTGTTAAGTACATTTGATTCATTACCTCCATTAATTCTCTTATTTCTCTGGTAGGTTTCTGTCTGATTGACCTGTCCATTGGTGAGAGAGGAGTGTTGAAGTCTCCTACTATTAGTGTGTGCCGTTTGATGGCTGCCTTGAGTTTTAGCAATGTTTCTTTTACGTATGTGTGTGCTTTAACATTAGGGGCATAGATATTCAGGATTGAGACTTTATCCTAATGAATTGTTCCTGTTATGAGTATATAATGCCCCTCTCAATCTCTTATGATTGATTTAAGTTTGAAGTCTACTTTGTTAGAGATAGTATGGCCACGCCTGCTTGTTTCTTAGGTCCATTTGCTTGATAAGTCATTTCCCATCCCTTTACTCTGAGTAGGTGCCTGTCATTGTGGTTGAGTTGTGTTTCTGGTAAACAGCAGAATGTTGGATCCTGTTTTCTTATCCAATCTCTTAGCCTGTGCCTTTTTATAGGTGAGTTGAGTCCATTGACATTAAGCGATATTAATGACCAGTGGTTGTTAACTCCGGTCACTTTTTTAGTAGTAGAGTTTGTGTGTTTCCCTTCTTTGAGTTGTGCTGTTGAAGGGTCTCTAGATGTTTGAGTTATTGTGGTCATTGTTGGACTCCTTGGTTTGTGATTTTCCGTCTATTACTTTCTGTAAGGCTGGATTTGTGGCTACGTATTGTTTAAATTTGTTTTTATCCTGGAAAATTTTGATTTCTCCATTTATAGTGAACAAAAGCTTGGCTGGGTATCGTAGACTGGACTTGCATCCATGGTCTCTTAGTTTCTGAAGTACATCTATCGAGGATCTTCTGGCTTTCATGGTTTCCATAGAGAAGTCAGGTGTAAGTCTGATAGGTTTACCTTTATAAGTAACTTGACCCTTTTCCTTTGCAGCTCTTAATATTCTTTCTTTGTTCTGTATGTTTTGTGTTTTGATTATTATATGACAAGGAGATATTTTTTTTTTGGTCCAGTCTTTTCGGTGTTCTGTATGCTACTTGAACCTTCATAGGAATATCTTTCTTTAGGTTGGGAAAGTTTTCTTCTATATTATATTAAATATATTTTTTGGATCGTTGAGCTGCACTTCTCCTTTTCTACTCCTATTATTATTAGGTTTGGTCCTTTTATTGTGTCCCAGATTTCCTGAATGTTTTGTGATGAGAGTTTGTTGGATTTGCTGTTTTCTTTGATCAGTGCGTTTATTTTCTCTATGGTATCTTCAGAATCTGAGATTCTTTCTTCAATCTCTTGTATTCAGTTGGTTATGCTTGTTTCTGTAGTCTCTATTCATTTTCCTAAATTTTCATGTCCAGCAGCCCTCTGTTTGTGTTTTCTTCCTTGCCTCCATTTCAGTTTTCAAGTCTTGAACTGTTTCCATTATCTGTTTGATTGTTTTTCCTTGGTTTCCTAGGATATCATTCACAGATTTACTGAATTCTTCGAACTTTCTGTTATTCTTCTCATCCATTTCTTTAAGGGAGGTTTTCACTTCCTGTTTAAGGGCCTCTATCAATTTGATAAAGTCAACCTTTCTACTTCTTCTTGATTAAGGTGTTCATGTCCTTCTGTTTTTTTTTATTGTAAAAAAGGAAAAAAAGTTTCCACCTACTCCCAGCCTCCCAATCCCCTCCCCCTCCTCCCAATCTTCTCACCCTCCCCCCACTTCTATCCCAGTCCCTCACCAGTCCCAAGAGTAGTCAGGGTTCCCTGCCCTATGGAAAGTCCAAGGTCCTCCCCCCTCCGTCCATGTCTAGGAAGGTGAACATCCAAACTGGCTAGGCTCCCACAAAGCCAGAAAATTAAGTAGGATCAAAACCCCGTGCCATTGTCCTTGGCTTCTCATCAACCCTCATGTTCACCATGTTCAGAGATTCGGGTTTTATCCCATGCTTTTTAAGTCACAGTCCAGCTGGCCTTGGTGAGTTTCCAATAGATCAGCCACATTGTTTCCATGGGTTGGTTCACCCCTCGTGGTCCTGACTTCCTTGCTCATGTTCTTATCCTTCTGTTCCTCATTGGTACCTTGGAAGCACAGTCCAGTGCTCCAGTGTGAGTCTCTGTCTCTATTTTCATCCATCAGCAGATGAAGGTTCTATGACGATATGCAAGATATTCGTCAGTATTATTATAGGATAGGGTCATTTCAGGTTCCCTATCCTCAGCTGCCCAGGGAACTAACTGAGGACATCGCCTTGGGCTTCTGGCAGCCACTCTAGGTTCACATCTCTTGCCAACCATAAGGTGGCTCCCTTAACTAAGAGTGCTTCTGTGCTCCCCTATCCAAACTTCCTTTATCCCAATCATCCTTTTTTCCCCAAGTTCCCCATGTCCTCCCCTTCTCCCTTTTCTCTCCCCATCTCCCCTAACCCTCATCTCACCCCACCCCCAAGATCCCACTTTTGTCCCTGGCAATTTTGTCTATTTCCCATAGCCAAGAGGATAACTATATGTTTTTCCTTGGGTTCATCTTCTTACTTAGCTTTTTTAGGTTCACCAATTGTAGACTCCGTGACCCTTATTTAGGGTTAGAAACTAATTATGAGTGAGTACATCACATGTTCATCTTTTTTGGTCTGGGTTACCTCACTCAGTATAGTGTTTTCTATTTCCATCCATTTGCTTGCAAAATTCGAGAAGTCATTGTTTTTACCACTGAGTAGTACTCTAATGTGTATGTATTCCACACTTTCTTCATCCATTCTTCCATTGACGGACATCAAGATTGTTTCAAAGTTCTGTCTATTACATATAATGCTGCTATGAACATAGTTGAACAAATGTTCTTGTCATATGATAGGGCATCTCTTGGGTATATTCCCAAGAGTGGTATTGCTGGGTCCTGGGATAGGTTGATCCCGAATTTCCTTAGAAACTGCCATACTGATTTCCGTAGTTGTTCACAAGTTTGCATTCCCACCAGCAGTGGATGAGTGTTCCCCCTACTCCACAACCTCTCCAGCAAAGGATATCATTGGTGTTTTTGATTTTAGCCATTCTGACGGGTGTAAGATGATATCTCAAAGTTGTTTTGATTTGCATTTCCTGATCACTAAGGAGGTTGAGCATGACCTTAAGTGTCTTTTGGACATTTGAACTTCTTTTGTTGAGAATTCTCTGTTCATATCAGTGCCCCATTTTTTAATTGGGTTAATTAGCCTTTTAAGTCTAGTTTCTTGAGTTCTCTATATATTTTGGAGATCAGAACTTTGTCAGTTGCGGGGTTGGTGAAGATCTTATACCAGTCAGTAGGTTGCCTTTTTTTCTTAGTGAAAGTGTCCTTTGCTTTACAGAAGCTTCTCAGTTTTAGTAGGTCCCATTTATTCAATATTGCCCTTAATGTCTGTGCTGCTGGGGTTATACATAGGAAGCGATCTCCTGTGCCCATCTGTTGTAGGGTACTTCCAAATTTCTCTTCTATCAGGTTCGGTGTGTTTGAACTGATTTTGAGGTCTTTGATCCATTTGGACTTGAGTTTTGTGCATAATGATAGATATGGTTCTATTTTCATTCTTCTACAGGTTGACATCCAGTTGTGCCAGCACCATTTGTTGAAGATGCTTTCTTTCTTCCATTGTATACTTTTAGCTCCTTTATTGAAAATGAGGTGTTCATAGGTTTGTTGATTAAAATCTTGGTATTGTATTTGATTGTATTGGTCGACTTCTCTGTTTTTATGCCAATACCGCACTGTTTTCATTACTGTGGCTCTGTAATAGAGTTTGAAGTCAGGGATGGTAATGCCTCCAGAAGTTCCTTTATTATATAAGACTGTTTTTGCTATCCTGGGTTTTTTGTTTTTCCATATAAAGTTTATTATTCTACTCTCAAGTTCTGTGGAGAATTTTGATGGGATCTTGATGGGAATTGCATTGAATCTAAGAATTGCCATTTTTGCTATGTTGATCCTCCCAATCCAAGAGCAAGGGAGATCCTTCCATTTTCTGGTATCCTCTTCAATTTCTTTTTTCAAAGACTTACCGTTCTTGTCAAATAGATCTTTCAGTTCCTTGGTTAGAGTTACCTCAAGATATTTTATGCTATTTGTGGCTATTGTGAAAGGTGATGCTTCTCTGATTTCCCTCTCTGCTTCCCTATCATTTGTGTATAGGAGGGCAACTGATTTTTTGGAGTTGATCTTGTATCCTGCCACATTACTAAAGGTGTTTATTAGCTTAGCAGTTCTTTGGTGAAGTTGTTGGGTTCGCTTATGTATACTATCATATCATCTGCAAATAACTAAAGTTTAACTTCCTCCTTTCCAATTTGAATCCCCTTGATCCCCTTCTGTTGTCTTATTGCTATTGCTAAAACTTCCAGCACTATATTGAAGATGTATGGAGAGAGTGGACAGCCTTGTCGTGTTCATGATTTTACTGGGAGGCCATTTAAAAATGTTAGTTACAAACAATGCTGCTATGAACATAGTTGAGCATATACTTTTGTTGTATGATAGGGCCTCTCTTGGGTATATTCCCAAGAGTGGTATTGCTGGGTCCAGGGGTAGGTTGATCCCGAATTTCCTGAGAAACTGCCACACTGCTTTCCAGAATGATTGCACAAATTTGCATTCCCACCAACAATGGATGAGTGTACCCCTTTCTCCACAACCTCTCCAGCAAAGGCTATCATTGGTGTTTTTTATTTTAGCCATTCTGACCGGTGTAAGATGGTATCTTAAAGTTGTCTTGATTTGCATTTCCCCGATCGCTAAGGAAGTTGAGCATGACCTTAAGTGTCTTTTGGCCATTTGAACTTCTTCTTTTGAGAATTCTCTGTTCAGCTCAGTGCCCCATTTTATAATTATGTTCATTAGCCTTTTACAGAGACAGAGACCCACATTGGGGCACCGGACAGAAACCTCAAGGTCCAAATAGGAGCAGAAGGAGAGGGAGCACGAGCAAAGAACTCAGTACCGCGAGGGGTACTCCCACACACTGAGACATAGGGGATGTTCTACCGGGATCTAGCCAAGGCCAGCTGGCCTGGGTCTGAAAAAGCATGGGATGAATCCGGACTAGCTGAACATAGCGGACAATGAGGAATACTGAGAACTCAAGAACAATGGCAGTGGGGTTTTGAACCTACTGCACGTACTGGCTTTGGGGGAACCTAGGCAGTTTGAATACTCACCTTACTAGACCTGGATAGAGGTGGGCGGCCCTTGGGCTTCCCACAGGTCAGGGAACCCTGATTGCTCTTCGAGCTGATAAGGGAGGGGGACTTGATGGGTGAGGGGCAGGGAAATGGGAGGCGGTGGCGGGGAGGAGGCAGAGATCCTTAATAAATAAATAAATTAAAAAAATAAAAAATAAACTGATTTATAACGTAAAAAAAATAAAATAAAAATAAAAAAATAAATATTAGTTGTCAGCTTGCTGTAAATAGCTTTTATTATATTTAGGTATGACCCTTGTATTCCTAATCTCTCCAAAACTTTTATCATGAAGGGATGTTGAATTTTGTCAAATGACTTTTCAGCATCTAATGAAATAATCATATGGTATTTTTCTTTCAGTTTATTTATATGTTGGGTTACATTGTTAGATTTGCATATGATGAGCCAGCCCTGCATCTCTGGGATGAAGCCTACTTGATCATAATGGATAATTTTTCTAATGTGTTCTTGGATTCAGTTTGCTAGTATTTTATTGAGGAATTATGCTTCGATGTTTATGAGTGAGATTGGCCTGTAATTCTCTTTCTTGGTTGGGTCTTTGTGTGGTTTTGGTATCAGGGTGACCGTAGCTTCATAAAAGGAATTTGGCAATACTCTTCTGTTTCTATATTGTGAAATACATTACAGAATATAGGTATTAGGTCTCTTTGGAAGGTCTGGTAGAATTCTGCATTGAAACCATCTGGTCCTGGGCTTTTTTTGGTAGGGAGGTTTTTGATAACAGCTTCTAATTCTTATCGACTAATAGGTCTATTTAGACTGTTCACCTGGTACTGGTTTAACTTTGGTATATGGTATTTATCTAAAAAAGTGTTCATTTCTTTTACATTTTCCAGTTTTGTGGCATACAGGCTTTTGTAGTAAGATCTAATGATTCTCTTAATTTCCTCTGTGTCTGTGGTTATGTCACCCTTTTCATTTCTGATCTTATTAATTTGCATATTTCTCTCTGCCATTTGATTAGTTTGGATAGGGGTTTATCAATCTTGTTGATTTTCTCCAGGAACCAGCTTTTTGTTCCATTGATTCTTTGGGTTTTTTTCTGTGTTTTTATTTTGTTGATTTCAGCCTTCAGTTTGATTATTTTCAGTCTTCTACTCTTGCTGGGTGAATCTGCTTCTTTTTTTTCTAGAGCTTTCAGGTGGGCTGTTAAGTCTCCAATGTGTGCTTTCTCTGTTTTCTTTAAGTGGGCACTTAGTGCTATGAACTTTTCTCTCAGCACTGCTTTCATAGTGTCCCATAGGTTTAGGTAAGTTGTTTCTTTATTTTCATTGAATTCAAGGAAGACTTTAATTTCTTTCTTTATTTCTTCCTTGATCCAGGTGTGGTTCAGTAGTTGACTGTTCAGTTTCCATGAGTTTGTAAGCTTTCTGGGAGTGGCATTGTTGTTGAGTTCTCAATTTAATCCATGGTGATCCGATAAGACACAGGTGGTTACTAATATTTTTTTGTAACTGTGTAAGTTTGCTTTGTTTCCGAGTATATGGTCAATTTTCGAGAAGGTTCCATGAGCTGCAGAGAAGAAGGTATATTCTTTCCTATTTGGGTGGAATGTTCTATAGATGTCTGTTAAGTCCATTTGATTCATTACCTCCATTAATTCTCTCATGTCTCTGTTAGGTTTCTTTCTGATTGACCTGTCCATTGTTGAGAGAGGAGTGTTGAAGTCTCCTACTATTACTGTGTATGGTTTGATGACTGCTTTGAGTTTTAGTAATGTTTCTTTTACATAAATGGGTGCTTATATATTAGGGGCATAGATATTCAGGATTGAGACTTCATCCTGATGAATTGTTCCTGTTATGAGTATAAAATGTCCCTCTCCTTCTCTTCTGATTGATTTTAATTTGATGTCTATTTTGTTAGAAATTAGTATGGCCATACCTGCTTGTGTCTTAGGTCCATTTGCTTGATAAGGCTTTTCCCAGCCCTTTACTCTGAGTAGGTGCCTGTCATTGTGGTTGAGGTATGTTTCTTGTAAACAGCAGAATGTTGGATCCTGTTTTCGTATCCAATCTTTTAGCCTGTGCCTTTTTATAGGTGAGTTGAGTCCATTGATATTAAGTGATATTAATGACCAGTGGTTGTTAACTCTGGTCTTTTTTTGGTAGTAGTGTTTGTGTGTTTCCCTTCTTTGAGTTGTGCTGGTGAAGGGTCTCTATATATCTGAGTTATTTTGGGCATTGTTGGACTCCTTGGTTTGTGAATTTTCTTCTATTAATTTCTGTAAGGCTGGATTTGTGGCTACGTATTGTTTAAATTTGTTTTTATCCTGGAAAATTTTGTTTCTCCATTTTTAGTGAATGAAAGTTTGGCTGGGTATAGTAGTCTGGGCTTGCATCCATAATCTCTTAGTTTCTGCAGTACATCTATCCAGGACCTTCTGGCTGTCATGGCTTCTATAGAGAAGATACATGTACGTCTTATAGGTTTACCTTTATAAGTAACTTGACCTTTTGCTTTTGTAGTTTTTAATATTCTTTCTTTCTTCTGTATGTTTTGTGTTTTGATTATTATGTGGTGAGGGCATTTTTTTTATCCAGTCTATTCGGCATTCTGTATGCTTCTTGAATCTTCTTAGGTATATCTTTCTTTAGGTTGGGAAAGTTTTCTTCTATAATTTTATCAAATATATTTTCTGGACCGTTGAGCTGTACTTCTCCTTTTTCTACTCCTATTATTATTAAGTTTGGTCCTTTTATTGTGTCCCAGATTTCCTGAATGTTTTGTGATGAGAGTTTGTTGGATTTGCTGTTTTCTTTGATCAGTGCGTTTATTTTCTCTATGGTATCTTCAGAATCTGAGATTCTTTCTTCGATCTCTTGTATTCAGTTGGTTATGCTTGTTTCTGTAGTCTCTATTCGTTTTCCTAAATTTTCATGTCCAGCGGCCCTCTGTTTGTGTTTTCTTCCTTGCCTCCATTTCAGTTTTCAAGTCTTGAACTGTTTCCATTATCTGTTTGATTGTTTTTCCTTGGTTTCCTAGGATATCATTCACAGATTTACTCAATTTTTCGAACTTTCTGTTATTCTTCTCATCCATTTCTTTAAGGGAGGTTTTCACCTCCTGTTTAAGGACCTCTATCACTTTGATAAAGTCAATCTTTCTACTTTTTCTTGATTGAGGTGTTCATGTCCTTCTTTTGTAAGGTCGCTGGGTTCTGGTGGTTTCATGTTGTTTTTCAGATTGTTGAGTGCATTCTTGCATTGGCACCTGCCCATCTCTTTCTCTGAATGCTCCTCTATGGACCTTTTTTACAGGATCAGGTCTCCTTGCCCATTGATGTATCTTCTGGTGCCAAAATCAGGTCTACTTGCTGGCCAGGTAGCTCACAAACAACAGTCCTACCCTGTTTGCTGCAGGCAGGCTATTTGAACAAAGAAACTACCTTCCACCCGGTTGCCCTCACGATTCGGTCCCAGCGCCCAAACAGGCTGAGCTGGGTGATGTTATGTGCCAGAGGGGAGGGAGGAAGAAGGGGGGGTTCCTGGATGCAAGCTGGGTGGGATAGGAAGAGAGAGGCAGTATCGGGGGAATATAGCCCCTGCAGGAAGACCAGGAAGTATAGGAGAATGAGGAACATCTGCGTTCAGTGTCTCGGGCTACTGCCGTGGGTCAGAAACTCACTCACCCCAGTGATGGCTCTCCTGGTGCCGAGATCAGATTTCCTTGCTGGTCAGGTAGCTCATAAACAAAGGGCCTACCTTGCTTGCTGCAGGCAGGCTATTGAGACAAAGGAACTACCGCCTGCCCGGTTGTCCTCATGACTCTGTCCCATCGCCCAAACAGGCTGAGCTGGGTGATGTTATGTGCCCAAAGAAGAGAGGTAGGCCAGAGTTTTCTTTCTTATAGAACCAATATTTACAGGCTCAAAGATGGCCCCACCCACAATGAGTTGGGGCTTCCTTTCTCTAATCAATAATGAATAAGATGTCTTACAGGCCTGCTACAATACAATCTTATGGAAGCATTTCCTTAATTGAGTCTCCCTCCTCTCATATATCTTTCATTTTTATAAAGTGTACATAAAACATTAGTGAAATTCATACCATAAGAAATTACTACAGGGCCCTGAGTGTTTGGGCTCCTGGATGGATGGCTTGACTATCTATATCCTAGCCCCTGGTAGCACATCCCAAGTCCTATCCACACCATTGAAGCCCCAGAGACCAGGCAGCAGACACCCCACAACCCCAACTATTTGTCAAGAGAGCCTGCACCTGGAGAAGCAATCACCAGACCCATAGGCCCCAACTGCACCTGGAGGAAGAGGGACCATATAAGCCATAGGGTTCACATATACCACTTGGAGGAAGAGGGACCCCTAAAGAACACACTCCACCTACGCTCACTCAAAGAAGATCTTGGTAGACAACAGTGTAAGAATACATTCAGAACATAAAGAGCAATATGATACAACCATAAACTAGAGGTCTACAACATCAAGACCTGAGCATTCTAATACAGATGAAGCAGAATAAAACAACCTTCATAATACTTTATGAAGATGATAGAGGCCCTGAAAAAGTAAATGAAAATTTCTTTAAAAAAGTGGAGAAAAGTTTTAAAGAATGGAAGAAATAATCAAATCCCTTAAAGAAAGCAAAGAAATCCAAGAAAAAAGAATCAAATGGGTGAAGGAAACATTTTAAGACTTAAAAACTAAAAAAGAGGCAATAAAGAAAACATAAACAGAAGGAATTCTGGAAATTGAAACTCTGGGCACATGAACAAAAACTACAGATGCAATCATAACTAACAGAATACAATAGATGGAAGAAAGAAAAAAATTCAGGCATTGAATATCCAATACAAAGAAAATTTTAAATTTAACATATTTTTAACACAGAATAACCAGGAAATCAGAACAACATAAAAACCAAACCAAAGAATAATAGGGATAGAAGAAAGAAAAGTCCAGCTCAAAGACACAGAACATAGATTAAACAAAATCATAGAAGAAAACTTTCCAAACCTAACGAAGGACATGACTATGAAAGTATGAGAATCTTACAAAACACCAAATAGACAAAAGTTCCCTCACAACATAGTAACTAAAACAGTAAACATAAATAAAACAAAGAGTATTAAGAGCTTCAAAGGAAAATGCCAAGTAACATACAAAGGCAGATCAATCTGAATTATAATCATCTTCTCAATGAAAACTGAAAGTCACAGGCTACTAGATAGATGTTCTGCAGACAATAAGAGACCATACATATCAGGCCAGATTACTATATACAGCAAGGATTTAAATCACCATAGATGAAGAAAATAAGATAGTCCATGATAAAACCAGATTTAAACAATGCCTATCAACAAATCTAGCCCTATGCAAAGTTCTAGAAAAAAAAACTCCAAACCAAGTGTTAGCTACACTCACAAAAATAAAGAAATAGATAATCCCACACCAGCAAATCATAAAGAAGGAAAAGACACACACAATAGCAAGAACAAGAAAATGTCAAAACATAATAGGGGCTAAGAATCACTGATCATCAACATATTTTAATATCAATGGTCTCAATACACCTATAAAAACACAGAGGCTAAGAGAATAGATACAAAAGCAGGATCCTTATTTCTGCTGAATACAAGAAACACCTCAATATCAAAGAGAGACATTACCAAAGAGTAAAGTTTTAGAAAAAGATTTTCAAATGAAATGGTTCCAAGAAACAAGCTTTGGTAGCTATCTTAATATCTAACAAAAGAGACTTCAAACTAAAATTAGTCAAGAGATGGAGAAGGATATTTCATATTCAACACAAAAAAGTCCATGAAGATGAGGTCTCAATTCTTTAACATTTATGCTCCAAATACAAGACCACACACATTTATAAAAAAGACATATCTAAAGCTTAAATTACACATCAAACCCCACATATTGGTTGTAGACACTTCAATACCCAATTCTCATCACTAGACCAGACTGACAGACATAAACTTAACAGAGAAATAAAAAAATAAACAGATGTTATAACTCAAATGGACTTAAAATACACCTATAGAATGTTCCACCCAAACAAAAAGAATATATGTTATTCTCAGCAACTCATGGAACCTTCTCTAAAACTGACCACATACCCTTTAATAAAACAAACCTCAACAGTTAAAAAAATTGGAAAAATACTCTGTATCTTCTCAGATCACCCTGAGTTAACATAAGAATTAGAAAAAAACTCTAATTGTATAAAGCACAGAAACTCACGGAAATTGAACAATGCTCAAATGAAGCAACACTGGGTCAAGAAAAAGATTAAAGGCTACTAGAATTCAATGAAAATAAATACACAACATAGCAAAACTATGAAAGCAGTGCTAAGAGAAAAGTTCATAGCATTAGGTGCCTACATAAAGAACCAGGAGAGATCTCACTCTAGTGACTTAACAGAACACCTGAAAGCTTTAAAATAAAAAAGCAAACTCACCCTAGAGGAGCACATTATAATAAATAACCAAATTGAAGACTAAGATCAATGAAATAGAAACAAATAATGCAAATAATCAATGAAATAAAGAGATATTTCTTGAAAAAAATCAGAATAGACAAACTTTTATTCAATCAAACAAAAAGGCAGAGAAGATATACAAAGTAACAAAACCATAACTGAAAAAGGGGACATAACAACAGACACTGAGGAAATCTATACAATCATGAGATCATGCATAAAAAACCAATACTCAAAAAAAATGGAAAATCTAAAAAATAATACACAAATTTTGGGATATGTACCACATACCAAAATTAAATCAAGATCAGATAAACAATGGTTTCGGTGCAGAATTCTACCAGAGTTTCAAATAAGAGCTAATACCAAAACTAGTCAAACTGTTCCACACAATAAAAAACGGAAGGAACATTGCCAAACTCTTTCCTAGGCTACAGTTACATTAATACCTGAAAAATGCAAAGATGCAGCTAAGAAAGAATTACAGACCAATATCGCTAATAAGCATTGAGATAAAAAAGCTCAATAAAATACTGGCAAACCAATTCAAGAACACATCATAAAAGTCATGCACCAAGATCAAGTAATCTTTATCCAAGAGATGTGGAATTGTTTCACTATATGAAATCTTTTAATGTACTCCATCATGTAAACAAACTTAAAGATAAAACATGTGATCATCTCATTAGATGATGAAAAATACTTTGACAAAATCCAACATCCCTTCATAATAAAGGTCTTGGAGTAAGCAGGGATACAGGGAACATACCTAAACATAGTAAAAACAATGTACAGCAATCCAACAGCCAACATTCAAGTAAATGAAGAGAAACTCAAAGTGATTCCACTAAAATCAGAAAGCAAGGCTGTCCACTCCCTCCATATGTATTCATTATAGTACTCAAACCTCCAGCTGGCACCATAAGTCAAGTAAAGCAGATCAAGGCAATAAAAATTGAGAAGGAAGACCTCAAACTTTGGCTATTTGCAGATAATATGACACTATATATAAGTGACCCCAAAAACTCTATGATAGAACTCCTATAGTTAATAAACACCTTCAAAAATGTGGCAGGATAGAAGATTAACTCAAAAAAAAATTAGAAGCCCTCCCATATACAGATGATAAGTGGGCTGAGAAATAAATCAGAGTAACATCACCCTTCACAATATTTTAGCCACAACCAACATAAAATATCTTGATAACACTCTAACAAAACAAGTGAAAGACCTCAATGACAAAAATTTTAAGTCAGTGAAGAAGAAAATTGAAGAAGATATCAAAAACTGAAATGATTTTCCATGTTCTTGAGTAAGTAGGAACTGTAATATGAAGAGCAGGCTTGTTGGGGTTTCTGTCCTCCCACCGGGTCCCATAGCTGTTTGGCCCCAAAGAAAATCACACAAAGATTTCCATAAGTTATAAGCTGATTGGTCCATTAGCTCAGGCTTCATATAGCTCTTATAACTTATATTAACCCATTATTCTTATCTATGTTAGCCACATGGCTCAGTACCTTTTTCAGCAGGGCAGGTCATATCCTGCTTCTTCCGTGGTCTGGGAAAGACTAAGGGAAGAGCTTTCTTCTTCCCAGAGTTCTCCTGTTCTTATTGTTCAACTCTACTTCCTGTCTGGTTGTCCCACCTATACTTCCTGCCTGGCTACTGACCAATAAGTGTTTATTTAAAACATAACTGACAGATATAGAATTGTTCTCCTGCACCAAGGAACAGCATAATAAAAAGAGCAATCTTACCAAGCCAATTTAGAGATTCAATGCAATCACCATCAAAATTCCAACACAATTCTTAATAAACACTGAAAGAATAATACTTAACTTCATGTGGAAAACCCAAAAACTTGGAGTAGTCTGAACAATCCTGTACAATAAAGTAACTTGCAGAGGCATCACCATCCCTTGTTGGGGTCCAATGTCAATGCGTCAAGACATTCCAGAGTAGAAACATGTGAATTAAACATGTTAGACAGAAAAAAAACAGAGACACAAAACTAATGGTCAAAGACACAGAATAGACTTGGCAGAACAACACAGTGAATACTGAATCTGCCTATATTTATTGTTCATATACTTTATAAACCCCAATCCACTAAGGGGGAAGAAGGCAAAAGATTCCTTTCTTGTGATTCAAAGGACAAACAAAGTAATTACCTTTTCAACACCTGAAATATTAAGTATCTGTATCCTGAGTTAAGTATTCTGTTGTTTAGGCAGAACATGCAGAGAACACAATTTAAGCCAAGAATTATTTAGGCAGCCAGATCCTGGTGAAAAAAATCTCCTGTCATATCCCTGAAGCAGAAAGTATAGGTCTGAGCACCCTGGCCTTTGGTCAAGGAAGGACGAATCCACATCCATGGGCTCGGACATATTCCCCATATTTTTTTAACATTTGAATTCTTTTTCTTTGTTTTTATTGAGCTATATGTTTTCCTCCACTTTTCTACATTCCCTCCTCTTCTACCCTTTTCCATGTTTCCATGATCCCAATTTACTCAGAAGAAGTCTTTTCCTACCTCCTATGAGCATTAGTTCCATGTATGTCTCTCTTGGAGTCCTATTTGTTGTCTAACTTCTCTGGGATTGTAAATTGTAGCCTGGGTTTTTTTGGTTTATATTTAAAAACTACTTATGAGTGAATAAATATGACATTTGTCTTTCTTGGCCAGGGTTACCTCACGCAATATGATATGTTTTTAGATCCGCCCATTCATCACAATTTTCGAGATGCCATTTTTTTCTGCTGTGTAAAACTCCATTGTGTACACGTAACAGAATTTTCTTATCCTTTCCTCAGTTGAGAGGCATTTAGATGGTATCTAGGTTGTGGTTATGACAAACAATGCTGTTATGAACATAGTTGAGCACATAGCCTTTTGGTACAATTGAATACCTTTTGGTACAATTGAATACCAAAAAGAGGTATTGTTGGGTCTTGAGATAGATTGCTTCCTTATTTTATGACAAACTGCCATACTGATTTCCAAAGTTGCTGTACAAGTTTGCATTCCCACCAGCAATGGGGAAGTGTTCTCTTTACCCCACAACCACTTCAGCATAAATTGTCATCAGTGTGTTTTATCTTGGTCACTCCTGTGGGTGTAAGGTGGAATCTCAGAGTTGTTTTGATTTGCATTTCTCTGATGGCTAAGGACGTTGAAAATTTCCTTTAGGGTCATTCAGCCATTTTACAGAGTTCTCTATTTAGGTTTGTACTCCATTTTTTTATTGGATTATTGGTTCTTTTGATGACCAAATTCTTAAATTTTTTTTATATTTTGGACATCAGCCCATTGTCCACTGAGGGGATTATGAAGATCTTTCCCCAGTCTGTAGGGTGCTTTTTTCATCTTTCTGATTATGATTTGCATTACAGAAGCTTTAAAGTTGAAAGAGACCCCATTTATTATTTGTTTCTCTCAGTTACTGTGTTACTGGGGTTATATTTAGGAAGTGGTCTCCTGTGCGAGTACATTCATGTGTATGTCCTATTCTCTCTTCTGTGAGATTCATTGTGCTTGGTTTTATGTTAAGGCCTTTGATCTCTTTGAACTTTAGTTTTGTGCATTGTGATAGATATGGATCTATTTTCATTCTTTTACATGCTGATATCCAGTAATGCCAGCACAATTTGTTGAATATGCTTGCTTGCTTTCTTTCTTATTTATTTATTTATTTATTTATTTATTTATTGCTTCTTTGTCAAATATCAGGTGTTCATAGGTGTGGGGATTGATATCTGAATCTCCAATTCATTTTCATTGATCTTCCTGTCTGTTTTTATGCCAGGCTGTTTTCAGTACTGTAGCTCTGAAGTAGAGTTTGAAGTCATGGATTGTGATGCCTCCAGGATTTCCTTTATTGTACAGAACTGTTTTGACTATCCTAGGATTTTTGCTTTTCTATATAAAGGTGAGTATTCTTCATTCAAGGTGAAGAATTTTGCTGATATTTTGATGGGCATTGCATTGAATCTGTAGATTGCTTTTGGAAAGATTGCCATTTTTGCTATATTTTTTTAATTGAGAAAAAAAAATTTTCCACCTCCTCCCAGCCTCCCACTCCTCCCCCTCGCCCCACTCCTCTCCACCTCCCCCCACTTCTCTCCCCCTCCCTCTGCAGTCTGAAGAGCAGCCAGGGTTCCCTGCCCTGTGGAAAGTCCAAAGTCCTCGCCCATCCATCCTGGTCTAGGAAGGTGAACATCCAAACTGGCTAGGCACCCACAAAGCCAGAACATGATGCAGGATCAAAACCCAGTGCCATTGTCCTTGGCTTCTCAGCAGCCCTCATTGTCCGCCATATTCAGAGAGTCCGGTTTTATCCCCTGCTTTTTCAGTCATAGTCCAGCTGGTCTTGGTGAGCTCTCAATAGATCAGCCCCACTGTCTCCGTGGGTGGGTGCACCCCTTGTGTTTCTGACTTCTTTGCTCATGTTCTCCCTCCTTCTGTTCCTCATTGGGACTTTGGGAACTCAGTCCAGTGCTCCAGTGTGGGTCTCTGTCTCTATCTCCATCCATCGCCAGATGAAGGTTCTATGGTGATGTGCAAGATATTCATCACTATGGCTATAGGATAGGATCATTTCAGGTTCCCTATCCTCAGCTGCCCCAGCAACTAACTGGGGACCTCGCCTTGGTCAACTGGAAGCACCTCTAGGTCCAAATCTCTTGCCAACCAAAAGATGGCTCCCTTAATTAAGATATGTGCTTCCCTGCTCCCCTATCCAAATTTATTTTATCCCAATCATCCCGTTTCCCCAAGTTCTCCCCATCCTACCCTTCTCACTTTTCTCTCCCCATCTCCCCTTACCCCCTCCCACCCCACCCCCAAGATCCCGATTTTTTGCCCGGCAATCTTGTCTTCTTCCCATACCCAGGAGGATAGCTATATGTTTTTCTTTGGGTTCACCTTCTTATCTAGCTTCTTTAGGATAACAGAATATAGACTCACTGCCCTTTGTTTATGGCTACAACCCAATTATAAGTGAGTACATCCCTTGTTCATCTTTTTGGGTCTGGGTTACCTCACTCAGGATAGTATTCTCTATTTCCATCCATTTGCATGCAAAATTCGAGAAGTCATTGTTTTTTACCGCTGAGTAGTGCTCTAATGTGCATATATTCCACACTTTCTTCATCCATTCTTCCATTGAAGGACACCTAGGTTGTTTCCAGGTTCTGGCTATTACAAATAATGCTGCTATGAACATAGTTGAACAAATGCCCTTGTCATATGATCGGGCATCTCTTGGGTATATTCCCAAGAGTGGCATTGCTGGGTCCAGGGGTAGGTTGATCCTGAACTTCCTGAGAAACGGAAACACTGCTTTCCAAAGTGGTTGCACAAGTTTGCATTCTCATCAGCAATGGACGAGGATACCCCTTACTCCACAACCTCTCCAGCAGAGGCTATCATTGGTGTTTTTGATTTTATCCAATCTGACAGGTGTAAGATGATATCTCAAAGTTGTTTTGATTTGCATTTCCCTGATCGCTAAGGAGGTTGAGCATGACCTTAAGTGTCTTTTGGCCATTTGAATGTCTTCTGTTGAGAATTCTCTGTTCAAATCAGTGCCCCATTTTTTAATTGGATTCTACCTATCCAAGTGCATGGGAGATCTTTGCATTTTATGATGTCTTTGAATTCTTTCTTAAAAGATTTAAACTTCTTGTCATACTGGTCTCCCTCTTGTTTGGTTAGAGTTACTGCAAAGTATTTTATGTTATTTTTGGGTATTATAAAAGATGATATGTCTCTGATTTCTTTCTCAACCCATTTATTATCTGTGTAAAGGAGGGCTACTGATTTTTTATTTTTTCTTTATTTGAAAAAAAAATTGTAAAGTTATCATTTATACAATTAAATAGGATCAAATCTCTGCCCTTTTCCCCCTTCAACTCCCTTTTTTTCTTTTTTTAATAAAAATTTCCACCTCCTCCCCACTTCCCTTTTCCCTCCCTGTCCCCCACTCACCACTCCCCTCCCCCTCCCTCTCCAGTCCAAAGAGCAGTCAGGGTTCCCTGCCCTGTGGGAAGTCCAAGGTCCTCCCTGATGTGGGAGTCTTCTGTTTTGTGTTGATTTCATTGGTTAAATAAAGAAACTGCCTTGGCCCTTTAATAGGAGAGAAAATTAGGTAGACAGAGTAAACAGAATAGAATGCTGGGAGAAAGAAGCCGAGTCAAGCAGTCGCCATGATTCTCCCACTCAAAACAGATGCAGGTTAAGATCTTTCCTGGTAAGCCACCTTGTGGTGTTACACAGATTATTAGAAATGGGTTTATCGAGATGTGAGAATTAGCCAATAAGAGGCTAAAACTAATGGGCCAGACAGGGTTTAAAAGAATACAGTTTCCATGTAATTATTTCTGAGCATAAGCTAGCCAAGTGGCCGGGTGGCAGGAACGCACCTGCTGCTCCACACTACACCTCTCCTCTCTATCCAGGTCTAGGAAGGTGAGCATCCAAACAGGCTAAGCTCCCACAAACCCAGTACATGCAGTAGGATAAAAACCCAGTGACATTGTCCTTGGCCTCTCAGCAGCCCTCATTGTCCTCCATGTTCAGAGAGTCCAATTTCATCCCATGCTTTTTCAATCACAGTCCAGCTGGCCTTGGTGAGCTCCCAATATATCAGCCCTACCGTCTCAGTGGGTGGGTGCACCCCTCGCGGTCCTGACTTCCTTACTCATGTTCTCCCTCCTTCTGCTCCTCATTTGGACCTTGGGAGCTCAGTCCCATGCTCCAATGTGGGTCTCTGTCTCTATCTCCATCCATCGCCAGATGAAGGTTCTATGATGATATGCAAGATATTCATTAGTATGGCTATAGGATAGGGCCATTTCAGGCTCCCTCTCCTCAGCTGCCCAAGGACCTAGCCGGGGATATCTTTCTGGACCCCTGAGAACCCCTCTAGAGTCAAGACTCTTGCCAACCCTAAAATGGCTCCCTTAATTAAGAGATATACTTCTCTGCTCCCGTGTCCACCCTTCCTTTATCCCAAACATCCCATTCCACCAAGTTCTTCCTATCCTCCTCTTCTCACTTTTCTCTCCCAATCTCCCCTTACCCCCATCCCACCCCACCCCCCAGTTCCTAATTTTTGCCCAGCAATCTTGTCTACTTCCAATATCCAGGAGGATACAATTAAAAAATGGGGCACTGAACTGAAAAGAGAATTCTCAACAGAAGAAGTTCAAATGGCCAAAAGACACTTAAGGTCATGCTCAACCTCCCTAGTGATCAGGGAAATGCAAATCAAAACAGCTTTGAGATACCATCTTATACCTGTCAGAATGGCTAAAATCAAAAATACCAATGATAGCCTTTGCTGAAGAGGTTGTGGAGTAGGGGGTACCCTCATCCATTGCTGGTGGGAATGCAAACTTGTGCAACCACTTTGAAAAGCAGTATGATGGTTTCTCAGGAAATTTGGGATCAACCTACCCCAGGACCCAGCAATACTACTCTTGAGAATATACCCAAGAGATACCCTATCATATTACAAAAGTATTTGTTCAACTATGTTTATAACAGCATTATTTGTAATATCCAGAACCTAGAAACAACCTAGATGCCCTTCAATGGAAGAATGGATGAAGAAAGTGTGGAATATATACATATTAGAGTACTACTCAGCGGTAAAAGAAAATGACAACTTGAATTTTGCATGCAAATGGATGGAAATAGAAAACACTATCCTGAGTGAGGTAACCCAGATCCAAAAAGATGAACATGGGATGTACTCACTCATAATTGGATTCTAGCCATAAATAAAGGACATTGAGCCTATAATTTGTGTTCTTAGATAAGCTAATTAAGAAGGTGAACCCAAAGAATAACATATAGCTACTGATTTTTGAATTACTCTTTTATCCTGTATATTCCTGCAGGTATTTTTGAGTTGTAGATGTTTTTTGATAGAATTTTTGGGGTCACTTATGTAAACTGTCATATAATCAGCAAATAGCAAGAGTTTTACTTCTTTTCTAATGTGCATCCACTTGATCTACTTTTGTTGTCTTATTGCTCTAGCTAGAACCTCAAGTACTATATTGAATAGATGTGGAGAGAGTGGTAAACCTTGTCTTGTACCTGATTTCTCTGGTATCACTTTGAGTTTCACTCCATTTAGTTTGATGTTGGCTGTTGACTTGCTATTTATTGTCTTTATTATGTTTAGGTATGTTGCTTGTATCCCTGCTCTCTCCATGACCTTTATCATGAAGGGATGTTGTATTTTGCCACAGGCTTTTTCAGCATCTAATGAGATGATATGGTAGATTACACTGACAGATTTTCCTTTGTTTAACTATCTGGGCATCTGTGAAATGAAGCCAACATGATCATGGTAGATGATTTTTCTGATGTGTTCTTGGAATCAATTTGACAGTATTTTATTGAGTATTTTTGCATCATGACAATTTTTGCATGAGTGACAATGGTCTGTAATTCTCTTTCTTAGTAATGTCTTTGTGTGGTTTGGGTACCATGGTAATTATATCCTCATTAAAAGAGTTTGACAATGTTTCTTCTATTTCTATTGTGTGGAACAATTTGAGGAGTATTCGTATTAGTTCTTTGAAAATCTTGTAGAATTCTGTGCTTACACCATTTGGCTCTGAGCTATTTTGATTGGGAGACTTTTGATTACTGCTTCTATTTCTTTAACAGTTATAGGTCTATTTCATTTGCTTATCTGGTCTTAATTTAATTTTGGTAAGTGATATTTATCCAGAAAATTTTCCATTTCAATTAAGTTGTCCAACTTTGTGGAGTACAAGTTTTCTAAATTTGACCTAATGATTCTCCGGACTTCATCTATGTCTGATGTTTCCATTTCTGATTTTATTAATGTGGATATTGTCACTCTGCCTTTTGGTTCATTTGGATAAATATTTGCTTGCCTTTTTTTTATTTTCTCAAAGAAACAACTCTTTGTCTCGTTGATTCTTGTTTTTCTTGTCTTTATTTTGTTGATTTCAGTTCTCAATTTAATTATTTCCTGCTTGAGGGCATAAGTAAAAAACAATTGCACACCAGTTTGGAATTATGATTAATAAAAGGGTTATTTATTTAAGGGGAAAAACAGATCACTATCCTAGACAACAGCACTCAGTGTGACCAGGAACAGAGTCTTGCTGCTGGAAGTGGGAGGTGGAAGCAAGAGAGTGAGAGCAGGGTTACTGCTCCCTTTTAAAGCAAAAGACACCACACCCAAGTGGGCTGGCATCTTAAAGGCTATTGGCTGCAGTAATGGAAGGAGCTCCCATAGCACCTGATGTCCAGTCCTCTTGGTAAGTTTTCTTCTCTTTGTTCTAGCACTTTCAGATGTTTTCTTAACTCACTAGTGTGTGATTTTTCCAGTTTCTTTATGTAGGCATTTAGTTCTATGAACTTTACTCTTAACACTGTTTTTATTGTGTCCTATAAATTGTGGGTATGTTGTGTGGTCATTTTCATTGAACTCTAGGAAGTCTTTAATTTCTTCCTTGAGCCATTGATGATTTTTAAGTTCCATGTATTTGTGGGTTTTCTGAAAGTGCTGTTGCTGAATTCTAATTTTAAGCCATGGTGATCCAATAAGATACAACAGGTTATTCTATTTTTTTGTATCTGTTAAGCTTTGCTTTGTTACCAAGTATGAGGTCAATTTTTGAGAAGGTTCCATGTGGTTATTTTATGTTTGGATGGAATGTTCTATAGATGTTTGTTAAGTCCATTTGAGTCATAACATCTGTTAATTCCCTTATTTCTCTGTTAATTTTCTTTCTGAAAGACATGTCCAGTGGTGAGAGTGGGGTGTTGAAGTCCCCCACTATTAGTGTGTGTGGTTTAATGCATGATTATATCTTAGTAGTGTTTTTTTACATATAAGAGTACCCTTGTATTTGGGGCATAGACGTTCAGTATTGAGAGTTCCTCTTGTTGAATATTTTTTCCTGTGTCTAATATGGAATGTCTTTCTTTGTCTCTTTTTATTCATTTTATTTAAAATCTATTTTATTAGATATTAGGATAGCAACACCAGCTTGCTTCTTAGGTCCATTTGATTGGAAATTTTTTCCCAACTTTTTACTCTGAGACAATGTCTGCTTTTAAGGTTGAGGTGTGTTTCTTATATGCACCAATAAGATGGATTCTGTTTTCATAGCTACTCTGCTAGCCTGTATCTTTTTATATTTTAGTAGGATCCATTTATATTAAGGGACATTAATGACCAGTGATTGCTAGTTCCTGTTATTTTAGTCTTCATTTTTAGTGATCTTCTTGTGTGTGTTTTTCCCTTCTTTCACACTTGCTGCTGTGAGATCATCTATTGCTTGTGTTTTTGTTAATGTAGCCAACTTCCATGGGTTGGAGTTTTTCTTCTAGTACTTTTTGTAGGACTGGATTTGTGGCTAGGTATTTGTTAAATCTGGTTCTGTCATGGAATATCTTGTTTTTATTTAAACTGATTGAAAGTTTTACTGGGTTCAGTAGTCTTGGTTGGCAGCTGTGATCTCTTAATGTCTCCATAACACTTGATTTGGACCTTCTGGCTTTCATTGTTTCCATTGAGAAGTCAGGTGTGATTCTGATATGTCTGTCTTTATATGTTACTTGGCCTTTTTGTAGCTCTTAATATTCTTTATTCTATATGCTTAGTGTTTTGATTGTTATGTGGCAAGGGTACCTTTTATCTAGTCTATTTGATGTATTCTGTTAGTGCCTTTTATCTTCTCTTCATTTGCATGTCTTTTATTAGTTGAAAAAGTTTTCTTCTATGATTTTTTTAACATGTTTCTGTGCTTTGTAGTTGGACTTGTTCTCTTTCTTCTATACCTATTGTTCTTAGGTTTGGTCTTTTCATGGTGTCCTGTATTTCCTGGATATTTTGTGTTAAGCTTTTGTTAGATTTAATTTTTTTTGACCAATGAGTGTATTTCCTCAATTGTATCTTCAGCCCTTGAGATTCTCTCTTCCATCTCTTGTATACTACTGTTTATGCTTGTATTTGTGGTTTCTGATCATTGTTTCATAATTTCTCTTCCTATAATTCCCTCAGTTTGTATTTACTTTATCCCTATTTGGGTTTTATATTCTTGAATCTTTTCTTTCATCTGTTTGATTGCTTTTTCTTGGTTTCCTTTAAGGGATTTGTTCATTTCTTCCAATTTTTTGTTTGTATTTTCCTCCATTTCTTTGAGGGAATTTTTCATTTCCACTTTAAAGGACTCAATCATTCTCCAAAGGTAATTTTTAAGTAATTTTCTTTTGCTTCATCTATATTTGAGTGTTCAAGTCTTCTTGTTGTAAGTTCACTAGTTTTTGTTGGTTTCATGTTGCTCTTTGTGGTGTTGCATGTGTTCTTACCTGTCTACCTATCTTTTTCTTGAATTGGTATAGTTGGGGTTATGCCTCTGGTAATCAATCTTCCAGATGCCAGTGAATCCAAGGCTCAGAGTGTTGCTTCTTATGGTGCATTCAGGGCCAGAGTTCCAGACACCCTGGAGGTCACTCACTATTCCTGAAGGTTGCTTAGTGTTTCTGGGGGTTGCTCTGAAATCCTAGGGGTCATTTAGACCTGCTCCTACAGAAGTCTCTTGCTTGGGTCTGCTTCCATTGAGGTTACTGCATTGAACCTGCTCTGGTAGAGATTACTGACTCGGGCTTGTTCCCATGGAGGTTGCTGATTTGCAGCTGATCCTGCAGAGGTCTCTGGCTCAAGCCATTTCCCATAGTGGTCACTCCCTTGTACTTGCTCCTGTTGATATTGTCGCCTCGGGCCTGCTCTGGCATAGGTCACTTGGTTCCAGTCCCACAGAGTTCTCTGGTTTGGGCCTGCTCCCTTGGAGTTCTGAGACTCACACCCTATCCCACAGAAGTCTCTGGCTCAGGCCTGTTACCTCAACATTTATTCCCTTCTATCTGCTACTGTGGAGGTTATTGCCTCAGGCCTGCTCCAGTGGAATTTACTGGCTCAGGCCTGTTCCTGTGGAGGTCACTGCCTTGGGCCTTTTCTGGCAGAGGTCACTGGCCCACTTACTCTACTTGGAGAGGACCTGTATTCAGTTCCCAGAATTCACATAGCTGCTCATAATTGACTATAACTCCAGTTCCAGGAGATCTAATGCCCTCTTCTTACTGGTAAGAGTTCCAATAAAGACTCAGGAGCCAGATGCTGGGGAATTTAGTTTGTGTTATGTGCAGCAATTGAGAATAGAAATTTGAAAAGTAGTCCAAGTCCAGGATTCCCATGTGTCTCAGCCTGACTGCCCATCGGAGGGAGAAAACACAGCGAGAACCTGGCTGAATCACATACAATTTTTGTTATCCCTGGCAGGTTCCCTGGCAGGTGAGAAACCACAGTGTGTGTGTGTGTGTGTTTGTGTGTGTGTGTGTGAGAGAGAGAGAGAGAGAGAGAGAGAGAGAGAGAGAGGGAGAGGGAGAGAGAGAACTATGCACTGCAGAAAGAGAGCTTGGGTATAGAGTTTATTTAGTGGATATTTAGAAGGGTACAAGGGAAGGAGGTTATAGAGGAAAGAGCAAAAAAGAGAAAATCAACATATTCCCCATATTTTAATATAATTATTAAAGCCTGTTCTTCTGCTACAGTGAAGACTACTGTGCCTATGTTAGGCTGTCTTCTTCCATCTTCCAGTATTACCCATCATCAGTATATACATTCATCATGCATATCCCATCTTAGATTGCCTGGAGGGAAGAAAGATCTTACCTATCATTGGCTACCACCTTCTATTTACAAGGAGTTAGGGGAGAGCATATAGCTAGCTGCCATGCACCTCTGAGCTAATTTTCTATCAAAAGAGTTTACATATAACTCTTTTGCCAATCATGGGCAAGCAGATAATGTTTGCAATACACATGTTCTATGGCCAAAATATCTTCTAATAAAGGAGTAAATAGTAACCAAGATGGGATTGCCTATTTAAATTGGACTAGATTTCTTTAACAAGTTTTTAGCTGCATCAAAATCCAAAGTTGTCTTATTAAACATGTAAAATTTAAGGACTCGTGGGCAGTATTAAAGCTCTAACCTTTTTCTAACAAATAACATCTTCATAGTGAACCAAAGCAAATACAAATATTAACAAGTAAATAGCATGATTCTAGTATGAAAATGAACAATAAATATACAATGTGTTCAAATCACGATTCTTATAGTTTTATTCCAAGCAAAGAACAAGGAAAAATTCTGTGATGGAAAATCTATGAGTCTTTTTGCTCTCATATAGTCCAATTGCATTGTTGCTTCTAACTCTCAAAGGTAAGTTTGAACTATCCCAGTATCTACATAGCACCAAAATTTTTTTGTCATTTCTCATCATTTTCTGAAGAAATGTGTCAGTCACACATTGACTCAATAATAGTGTTCTATTGCTTTAACAAGTCTCTTTCCCTCAGAGTGGAAATTTCTGATGTCTCAGTTCTCAGGTCCTCTATTTCAACAGAAAATTAAACACCAAACAGGAAATGTTAACGTCTGCATCTCAATATAGTTTGTAAATATATGGGCAAACATTCAGTGAGCATTCTTGGGTTGGTTTCAGAGTAAATGAGATGCATTAGGGTCTGAAAATATGTGTGGTATGTCTATCAGGAAGGTGAGAATTATCAACTGTTACCATGATCTTTTTACCTTCTGAGACTAAAGCACGATACATGAGAGAGTCAGAAACACAAGTTCAGCAAACACTCACTCCAACTTCTCTTGAAAGTCTTCAGCAGCTTCTGTGTCATCAGGCCTCTTATTTCTATCTTCCAAACACTGAAGCAAATATTCAGAAAGCCATCAAATTTTATTCTACTCCTATGAAAAAGCACAAACATGCCCTAGACCCCATATTAAAACAGTACCATGCCCTTTCCACAACCTGCTGCTTTGTATAAGAAACAATGATCAAATTAGGTTCTCTACCAAAAAAATCACCTAGATTCCATCCAACTTTTCTCTACTAAACAAGCTAATGCTGGCTTTTCGATCTGAGCTCCAAATTTTCCATTAACTGATATGCAGCAATTTGCAGGTCTTGGAATGCACTGCTGTGAAAAGTCTTCGTCTCCTGTGTTCTCGGCTCGGCAGAAGTGATCACCTGTGGAGGAAAGAGTGCTCGCCATTCCACTGAAAACCATTGGGGACCAGCAGCCTCTGGTTCACTGATGTCTGTTGGGCCTGGGTGATGCACAGGAACTGCTCTCCATCACTTGGTAGTCCTGCAAGATGCCAGAGGTGGTGACAACTGAAGAACTTAGTTGCAGCACAGACTTTGCTGGCTGGGAGCTTGACAGGTGCTGCCACACTGTTTTCACTACCCTCACTATCCTATCCTTGAGCTTTGGAGCAGATGGTCAGGTTCATGTGCTTTCCCTTCCCTGAGCCCAGGAGCAAACTGAAATGGCAGCAGCTGTACCACCAGTGTGAGCATGGGAGCAGAGAGTTTAAACTATTTAAAATCTCTAAACATTTCTACCTTGTTGCTGCTCTACCCCAGTTTTTCTGGCTTTCAAAATATACCCAAGTAAATGAACAACCAGGTGGCAACTATTTTTCTGTCTCATTTCTACAATTATATGCATTTTTACTCTCCAATTATTCACAGCACCTCTCATACTTATTAATTATTTGAGCATTCATTTCTTACCTCTATACCTGTGATGTGAGATGCACATGTGATGTCCATCACATTCTCCACCTGTAACACTCACAACACATTTGGGCCCATCTGTCATACAAATGGTTTATATGTTCCAGTGTAGGAAATAATATGAGTTATTATAAATATTAGGCAGAAAAAAAACAGAGACACAAAAGAAATGGTCAACAACACAGAATAGACATGGGAGGGCAGCCCAGTGAACACTGAATCTGCCCACATTTACAAATGCTTTATAAATCCCAATTCAAAATGGGGGTAGGAGGCAAAATACTCCTTTATCATAAAACCAAGAACAAACAGAGTAATTACCTCTTCAAGACCTGAAATATCAAGTAGCTATATTCTTAGTTAAGTATTCTATTGTTTAGGCAGAACTTGCTGTGACCACACTATAGGCCAAGCATCTTGCAGGCAACCATACCCTGGGTCTAACATCTTTCCATAACCTTGAAGAAGCAATAAGAGGCCTGAACTCTCTGAACTTTGGTTAAGGTAGAACAAATTCACATCCATGGGTAATGACAATTCATGACTTCAAACTCTACTACAGAGGTGCAGTAATAAAAACTCCTGGGTATGGGCACAAAAACAGACATGTGGAGAAATGGAATAAAATCACAGACCCTGACATTAATCTACAACCTAAGAAAATATGATTTTTAATGGGAAACTAAAGTGGTACAGGAAAAAAGAAAAGCATCCTAACAAATGGTACTGGGCTAACTGGATGTCAACTTGTAGAAGACTGCAAATAGATGGATAACTATTGCCATGCACAAAAATGAAGTCCATGAATCAAAGGCCTCAACATACATCCAGTTACTTTGCAAATAGATGGATAACTATTGCCAGGCACAAAAATGAAGTCCATGAATCAAAGGCCTCAACATACATCCAGTTACTTTGAACCTGACAGAAGTGAAAGTGGGAAGTAGTCTTGAAGGCATTAGCACAAAGACCACTTCCTAAATATAACACCAGTACCATGGACACTGAAAGCAACAATAAATGGGACCTCCTGAAACAGAAGCTTCAGTAGGGCATAGGACATCCTCAATAAGATAAAATGGCATGCTGCAGAATGGGAAAAGATCTTCACCAACCCCACATCTGGACAGAGGGATAATCTCCAAAATATATAAAGAAATCAAGAAACTAGACCTCAAAATACCAAACAGCACAATTTAAAAGGGGGGGAAAGATCTGAACAGAGAATTCTCAAAAGAAAATTTTCAAATGGTTAAAAACAGAGAAGTCGACCAATGGAATCGTATTGAAGACCCAGATTTTAACCCACAAACCTATGAACACCTCATTTTCGATAAAGGAGCTAAAAGTATACATTGGAAGAAAGAAAGCATCTTCAACAAATGGTGCTGGCACAACTGGATGTCAACCTGTAGAAGAATGAAAATTGACCCATATCTATCACCATGCACAAAACTCAAGTCCAAATGGATCAAAGACCTCAATATCACTCCAAACACACTCAACCTGATAGAAGAGAAATTGGGAAGTACCCTACAACAGATGGGCACAGGCGATCGCTTCCTAGGTATAACCCCAGCAGCACAGACATTAAGGGCAACATTGAATAAATGGGACCTACTGAAACTGAGAAGCTTCTGTAAAGCAAAGGACACGGTCACTAAGACACAAAGGCAGCCCACTGACTGGGAAAAGATCTTCACCAACCCCTCAACAGACAAAGGTCTGATCTCCAAAATATATAAAGAACTCAAGAAACTAGACCGTAAAAGGCGAATTATCCCAATTAAAAAATGGGGCACTGATCTGAACAGAGAATTCACAAAAGAAGAAGTGCAAATGGCCAAAAGACACTTAAGGTCATGCTCAACCTCCTTAGCGATCAGGGAAATGCAAATCAAAACAACTTTGAGATATCATCTTACACCTGTCAGATTGGCTAAAATCAAAAACACCAATGATAGCCTCTGCTGGAGAGGTTGTGGAGGAAGAGGTACCCTCATCCATTGCTGGTGGGAATGCAAACTTGTGCAACCACTTTGGAAAGCAGTGTTTCGGTTTCTCAGGAAATTCGGGATCAACCTACCCCCAGACCCAGCAATGCCACTCTTGGGAATATACCCAAGAGATACCCGATCATATGACAGGGGCATTTGTTCAACTATGTTCATAGCAGCATTGTTTGTAATAGCCAGAACCTGGAAACAACCTAGATGTCCGTCAATGGAAGAATGGTTGAAGAAAGTGTGGAATATATACACATTAGAGTACTACTCAGCAGTAAAAAACAATGACTTCTCGAATTTTGCATGCAAATGGATGGAAATAGAAAATACTATCCTGAGTGAGGTAACCCAGACCCAAAAAGATGAACAAGAACCCTCATTGGCGATGGATGGAGAATGAGACAGAGACCCACAATGGAGCACTGGACTGAACTCCCAAAGTCCCAATGAGGAACAGAAGGAGGGTGAACATGAGCAAAGAAGTCAGGACCACAAGGGGTGCACCCACCCACAGAGACAGTGGGGCTGATCTATTGCGGAGCTCACCAAGGCCAGCTGGACTGTGACTGAAAAAGCAAGGGATAAAACCGGACTCTCTGAATATGGCGGACAATGAGGGCTGCTGAGAAGCCAAGGACAATGGCACTGGGTTTTGATCCTGCATCATGTTCTGGCTTTGACGGTGCCTAGCCAGTTTGGATGTTCACCTTCCTAGACCAGGATGGAGGGGCAAGGACTTTGGACTTTCCACAGGGCAGGGAAGTCTGGCTGCTCTTCAGACTGCAAAGGGAGGGGGAGAGAAGTGGGGGGAGGGGGAGAGAAGTGAGGGGAGGGGGAGAGGAGTGGGGAGGGGGGAGAGGAGTGGGGATGGGGGAGAGGAGTGGGGGAGGGGGGAGGAGTGGGAGGATAGGATGAGGAGGAAATTTTTTTCCTCAATAAAAAAAAAATAAATAAAAAAAAATAAAAAGAAAAAAAAAGAAAGAAAAAAATAAAAGACATTTAAATAACTGTTCAACATCCTTAGTCGTCAAGGAAATGCAAATCAAAATGACTCTGAAATACCACCTTACACCTGTCCTAAGGGCTAAGATCAAAACCATTGATGACAATGTATGCCAGGATGTGGAGTAAGGGGAACACTCACCAATTGCAGGTAGAACTGTAAACATGCACAGCCATTCTGGAAATCACTATGTTGGTTTCATAGAAAACAGACTGATAGCTGGGAAACCAACACAGGACTAAACTAGACCTTCAAAATGTGAATGACAGTTGTGTTGTTTGGGCAGTATATAGGATCACTGGAAGTTGGATTAGGACTTATCCCTAGTGCATAAATTGGCTTTTTGGAGTTCATTCCCTTAATCATCCTAGATACAGTGGAGAGGGTCTTGGTCCTGCCTCAAGGTGATATGAAAGACTTTGTTGAATCCCCATGAAGGGGTGCAATGGGGAGAAGTTGTGAGAAGTGGAAGAAGGGTAAGTAGAATGAACTGGGATTTGATATGTAAAATATAAAAAGTTGCTTTAAAAATAAAATTAAAATTAAAAGCATTTTAAAAAGAAAAGAAAAACTTAACACATATACACATCACTGTTAAGCCACAACCTTTCCTTTTCATTCATTTCCAAGATTTCACACTGAAAATATAAGTAACTTTAAAGTTTCCACAGTCTTCACAAATTTAACTACATTAATCAGTCCTGTAAAATTGCCAATATCTTCAAAATACAAAGTATTTTAAAAATCAAAGTCTCTACAATGTGACACCTTGGAAGTAAAAAATTAATTAAATACTTTCTTATATCAAGGTTGCAAGAAAGAGGACTGCTTGTTCACCCTGGCCACCCAGTTAGCTTAGCCCATAAATAACCACACAGAAACTGTGTTCATTAAGTCATTGCTTGGCCTATTAGCTCTAACATCTTATTGGCTAACACTTATACCTTGATTTAGCAGATTTCTATTAATCTATATATTGCCATGTGGCAGTGGCTTACCAAGAAAGATTCGGCATGCCAGATTCTGGCAGCTCCATTTTTTCTCTCTCTATCTTCACCTTTCTTCCTCGAACATTCAGTTCTGTCTTTCCCGCCTACCTAAGTTCTGCCTTATCAACTAGGCCAAGGGAGTTTCTTTATTCATTAACCAATAAAAGCAGCACACAAACAGAAGGAACTCCTACACCATTTCCCCTTTTTTGTACTGGTTTGGGATTGTTTTGTGACTTATGCCATCATATCAAGACAGAAAAAACCAGGACACAGCAGCAATATAAACTGAGCAATCATATCAAATGGTGTTTGAGTCATAAGCTTATGCATACAATTTTACAGCTAATCTTCTTCATTTGGGTTTGTCCCTGTGGCTTTGCTATTCTTAGACTTGGATGACATAATAAACAAATGTCATGAGAGTAAGATCCTCAGATGTGTTTGTCACTTGGACAGAAGTCCTCAGGTGTGAAGCCTGAGGGTAGACTGTTGAAAATTTCTCCAGGGGACTGTAGCAATCTGATGTGGGGAGAATAAGTAGTTGAGAGGCCTCCTCTGTCTGGAACACTTATAAACCACAGGAAGTAACACACATTTCCCTGCTGAGAGTGTGCATTTGTCACCACTGCAGGTTCCATTTGTGATCAGAGAAACATTGGCAATGCTGACTTTGATTTCTTTCTTCTTGACCCTGAAGCTTCTTATGCTCCAGTGCAATTTTGGTATACCAAGGTGTTTGTACTCAGTGACAGACAATGTATACCAGGATGGAGACCAGGTGATCAGTGCCTTCTTACCCTTCTATGGCTATCAAACCTTTCCAAACTCTGAAGAGACAGACAGCACATACATTTCTCCACAGTAAGTGTTTTAAGCCTGCTCTTCCTAACCCTAGCCTCCAGAATGCACCCTTAATCCATCTCATATTTTCCGTTCTGGCAGTGTGCTTCTTTTAAGGTGGTAAGAGGTTTTTATTTTCATCTATTGAACTCTTTTTTCATGGGTGAAAACTGAGCACAAAACCACTCTGCAGCCAGATCTAGTATATCTGTCCCTCTTTCGGTTGTTGTGCAGAAGCCTACTGGTATAACTTAAAAACATAGCTAAAGGTATGTGCATAATTCAGTATTAAAATGTGATAAAACATTGTTCCTTCTACAAAATAGGGTCCAGGGATGCTTCCTTTGTGTACTTCCTAATAACTATACAGACTGAGTGATACTATATATGACACATTCCTGGGGAGACAACCTACTGTGTTTAGTGACTTCAAATGTTTTGTAGACCAGTATTTCTGCAAGTTGAGCCCTTGCACCTTGTTTACACTTGCATGGCCAGGGAATACAGTCAGACAGCTCAAATTTTTACAGTCCCTTTGGCTTCTGAGTAATACAGGTGCAAATACAATTGTTAGCTAAAAGTATCACTAGTGCAATCAAAGAAATATCTGATAAAAGGCTAAGAAAGACTTCTACAGAACTTTGTGCTCCTTTGAGCAGATGTCAATGGGAGCACAGTTTATACCTCAGTCAGATGCTGATGTGTCAGGTGTTACCCATAACTTCTGGGCACATTGAGGAAGAGAGACAGACCTAAGTGTTGGGAAATATTATTGCATTCTCTTTTCCTTTTCCTTTTTTGGCTGCCTTTTGACTACTGTAACTCTTCCAGGCAGATGTATACATTGTAGTCTCTGTGATACCATCTTTGCTGACTCCTGTGGCTTCCTGCTAATGACCAGTTCTTAGAGAGATGAAGTAGCTTTCTAACTACTTTAATGATGATTTTATGAGTTTCTTACCTGACTCCCTTTAATATCTAAATAGATTGGTCATTTTTAGCATGTGTTGAATATGTTAATAACACAGCTTTCCAGTTAAGAAGGCAAATGGCAAATCTTCATACTCTGAAGCTGAGATATAATAAATGCAGGTATAAAGTTATTGGAATTTTCTTTAATATTTTGCATGGACCAATCACAATTTTGTATTTTCAGGTAATGTAAAGGGATGCACTGTGTTAACCAGAAGGTGTGATGATATCAAACTGAATAAAATTTATCATATTAAGTAATAAGCTCTATGGCAAATCTATAATTCCAAAATTTATAAATCATGCCTATTCTAACTGCCTGACATGTCCTTAGTGATAGACTTACAAACCATGTAGAGCACTGTGCCTTTATCTTTTGTCTACAAAAGTTTTTCCAATTCAAAGTGAGCCCATGACTTATTGTAGATTATGGCTTCAATACTTTATTGTTTCTTGGAAAAAATGTATATGTAAATACTACATTAAGAATATATTTTTGAATGGTGGCTATCTGTCCTATCTCTTCATCTTTTATTTTAAATCATGCTTACACATTGACTTTAAAGGGTTGTAAAATGACTTTGTGTTTGGTGTTTGTTTTAAATACTTTTGAGTGTGATGTATTGAACAGGGAAAGAACACATGCAGTTGAAGACTTTAAAGGTTTCTAAAGTGGTGATTATAGTGTCTCCTCTAAGCTTCTTGGCTTTAGTAGCTTTAGAGTGGGTTGTTTCCAAGCCAGTCCAGATTAACCTCTTGTTTAGCAGATATTAATTAAGTTTTATTATATATCTATATGCTCTATGTTTCTATCCTAATCTTTAACCTTAAAGACAGTTGTATTTTCATCCTACTGATTCTTTATAAACCACTTAGGTATGCTTATATTCATTTTGCCTCAAAGATGAGTATATTCAGTGAACTTTTTCAATTTCTTTATTTTTAAACTTAAATGAGTTATGTTTTATCACTTTAGTGACTTTTAATGTGTGTTTATAAGTTCTTGCATGTGATTGTGTTTCAGTGTGGACACACACAGGCAATAGCACATTTGAGGAAAGCCTCATATATTTCTCTGACATCCATCTTGTTTCAGAAATGGTTTTGTGCTCAATGTTGTGTATGCAAGCTAGCTGACCAATTAAGTTCTGTAGAAATGCAGGATTATATAAGCCACCCAGAGTCCAGGATTTGTTGTTTTCCATTTTGATTCATAGTTTTCAGACTGAAATCATAAAGAAATTTAAATCTGTCAGGTGATGGTGGCACACGCCTTTAATCCCAGCACTCGAGAGGCAGAGGCAGGTGGATCTCTGTGAGTTCGAGACCAGCCTGGTCTACAGAGCCAGTTCCAGGACAGGCTCCAAAGCCACAGAGAAATCCTGTCTTGAAACACCAAAAAAAAAGAAATTTAAATTTATCCCTGGGTAACACTCAAGTAACGTGAAATATTGGTTTCCAAAATAAATTTCCTTAATTTCCTCTCAATAATGTGCATTTTCATGCACTTTCCAAAGAGCTTGATTTATTATTTGTCCTTAAAACCACTTCCTGTTTTCTTCTCAATTACCGTTAGCCTTAAAAATCTTTCTATGTGTGAGTGTGTGGGTGGTTGTGAGCATGCATGTGAAGGGCATGTTTCTGAATGCAAGTTGGAGTGTGTTGTGTGCATGTATATGTGTGCCTGCAAACGTGTGTAGATGTACATGTGATTGTGTGTGACTATGAGTTTTTTGAAGTGTGTGTGTGTGTGTGTTTGTGTGTGTGTGAATGAGGGGATGTGAGTATGTGGGGGTAACTGAGTGTATGTGTATGTGTGGAGTTCAGAGGAGAATCTTGGGTCTTGTCCTTCATTTTCCACTGTGTTTGAGAGAAAGACTGTTGTTGACTACTGTGCACATGAATTGGTAGAATCACAATCTCCTGGTATTCTCCTATATCTATATCCCATCTTTCCATTAGACCAACCAGATAGGAAACATTTGCTGCCATGTCCTGGGAACACAAAATCATCTCCTCATGCCAGAACGTGCCTTCTCAGTCTCCTTTCCTGAAGTTCACATTCACAATAAAGCACCTTGATCTGATTCAGATTTGCATTGCCTTCATTTTCCTTTTAATATAGCATGTATACTATGAGGATTATATTCTATCATACACATTGAGGACTTCAGTTCTGAGAAGTTTCCTCTCACGTAGGATAATCTTCCCTTCAACATTTTCTTTTTCCTATACTTCTGGAAATCTTTTAACTATATTCAAGCATTGATCTCATATCCATGTCAGTCTAATATGACTTATCTGGATGCTTATTGGTTTGTGAAATGCTGAACATACTAAAGTCATTTTTTTCACTTTAATGAAGATGGTTCTTAGTGTTTGACTTAACACATTGGGTTTCAAATACAACTGGATTCCCAAAGAGTTAATCAGCCAAAGTCTCAGTGATAGAGCAAAGAAGCTGTCCCATGATAACATGGTAAGTTCTCTGTCGTGTAGAAGTTTCTCAGTAGAAGATGAGACACTTCTGTTTACTCATTTACACTTCGGTGAGGTTAAGGATTTGGTGTTTTCTGTGCTTGAACTTTCCTCCCAAAGCATAGCTTTACACTGCTAGATGATCTGCTTTGGTACTAGATTGCAGAAGAAATAAGTAAGAACTAGTGAGCAATTTCAGGACATCTAGGGCACAACCAGCAAGGAAGTGGAGAAACCTTTGCCTTTTCCCTTTTATTTTTCAAATCCCAACCATAGATTAAAAACATGGGCTATTTTTTAAATCACCATGACATCCTATGCAAGCACATACCCAAGAGAAACAGCATCAATAAATTGCAGAATGTCTACAAATCTGTGAAGCAAAGAATGATTTTTCACTTTTCAACTAATTATGTATTTTAGCATGAATGAGAAGTCATTATTGTGGGCATAAGTTTGATTTTCAATAGTAGATTAGTAAGTTCACAGCCCTGCATGTTTCCTTTATGAACTTGTGATGTTGAAGAACTTGAGACTATGCTTATTGCTCTTCCCATAGCTGAGTCTGCTTCTTTAAAATACTCATTGCTAAAAATCTTTACTTTGTGCACTAGCCTATATGAATACTGTCTTAAACTTCTTTATTTTTATTTCCTTAAACATTTTAGTTTGACTTTCTGCCCTCTCTTCCATGATGTTTTTTAAGCTTTGGGGAAAGGAAAGCGTTGTGTTATGCTGGAAGAGTGAGACTCACTGTGCTTTGGATATCAATCATGGCAGGCTGGCCATAATCCAGTGAATAGTCCTATGTCTACTCACATATAGGCAGCATTAAATTGACTTAGTTTTATAAACAGGAAGTCGTGAAGTTGGGAGAGGAAGTTGGGAGGAGTTAGAAGGCATCATTGATCAATATATAATACATACTCATGTGAATTTCACCCCAAATTAAATAATATGTTTGGCCTGTGACTTGCTTACATGAGCATTCCTATGAATATTTCATATTTATCAATAGTGCCTAATCTCAGGAGCAAATATTTTCACATTCAACAATAATACCATCCAGCCTTTCATTTCTTTTATTTGTAATACATTCATCTCCCATATTGCATCTTAAAGATATTTACAGTCAACTATGCCATTGCTTTTATCATATTTGCTTGCTATTTTGATGTTTACCCAACACAAGCTAGAGTAATTTGTAAAGAAGGAGTTTATTTGAGAAAATACCATCTCTAGATTGGCCTGTGAGGAAAACTGTTGTGCACTTCCTTGAATGATGATTGACATGGGATGGCCCAGGATGCTATGTGTGCTGTTGATGCTGGTGTGCTGGTCTAATTGCAGTAAAAAAAACAGGCTGAACATTGCATAGGGAGCAAGTCCTGTGAACAGAATTCCCCCATGCCTTCTCTTTAATTTTCTGCCTCAGCTTTTTTTCTGAAATAGGGTGTGACCTGAGAATTGTAAGCTGAAGAAAACCCTTCCTTCCCAAGTTTCTTTTGGTCATAGTGCTCAACACAATAATGAGAACATCCTTACCCATTTATACTCTTTCCTCTCACCCTACCCACAGAACTTCTGCTTTTCTTCTTTCACTACTCAGTCCAAAGTCTAATTTACTTTCACACATAGATAGCTTAATATATAGTTTACACATAATATAATATGCTTTTTGGAAAGATGACATAGTTGATGTTCTGAGATTTCTCTTGTTATCTCTTTTGCTATTGTACTCAATAGATTGCATTTTCATCAGAAGCCATATTAAAAATTTTCATTCATTAACTCCACATTTTCCTCTCCTGAATAAGATTAACTTTGTATAATATAAACTATTTCTTTTCTTTTTATTAAATACTTTTTGTGTATGAGAATTTGCCTGCATGTATGCCTGTACAGTAAAGAGTGCTCATGGAATCCAGAATAAAAGTTGTTGGAATCCTCAGATGCAGAATTACATTCATAAGGTGCTGGGAATTACACCCATGTCCTCTGCAAGAGGAGCCAATGCCCTTAACTGCTGAGTCATTTCTGTAGCCCCAATATGAATTTAGAAATGTTTCAGATGGTTGATCCCCTGTAAGGTATTTTATAATTTAAAAATTTGTGAGTCACAGTCTAAAACCTTATGCATAATTGTGGTAGAAGTTTCCAGAAATATTAATTCATATAGTTAATACAATCATTTCTCTCAAATAATGAATATAAATTTTGTCATGTATTACAGCAACAAGAGACACATTTGGAAAGAACAGAGTTAATGGGAAGGCCATGATAAGACTGTAGTGCCTCAGTAGTTACATAATAGGGTTCTAAGACTTCCATTTCTTGTTTCACACATCTTGGATGCACTTCATAATTCTTTCAGAAAATCTAGAATCTTTATTATTTTCAATTATTTTATGAATTTGAGTAAAGAATTGTCTGAAAAATATAGCCAAATGAATAAAATCACATGAAATCCTGAGCTCATAATCAGTGTAGTTTCAAAACAATTCCAACCATTAGTATTTTTTCACATGATTACAAAGAACTCAATACATTTGGTAAATCTCATATTATCTGAGAAAGACAGAAAGGAAAATACTCAACATGTCAGCATAAAGAAAGAATGAGATTAAGAATTCAATAAGTTTTCCTATGAAGGAAAAGATAAAAAACATTCTTCGTATTTTCCATCGATTTACTCTTCCAAACACAATCTCACAACTAAAGATAATAGATAAACATGGAAATATAGCATGGTTCACTAGAGTGGATCTAAACACACTCAATGTAAACTGGTGGAACCTAAGCCTTAAGCTATGCAATGGATGATATTCAGAACACAAAATGTCCATGTAGAGGGTGTTCCCAGAGAGATATGATCACTGTAGGACTATCAACTTAGAAAAACCCTAAAGGCTTTTTTTTTTTGGTTTTTCAAGACAGGGTTTCTCTGTGGCTTTGGAGCCTGTCCTGGAACTAGCTTTTATATATTAACATTTACAGGGATGACCATCTGGTACTGGGTAACCAACTGATGTGCTCTGTCCTGGGGAAGACAATTCTTCCTGCTCTCAGTGTTCCTCATTTACATCAGTTTCTTTGTATAATGATGAAGCATACTTGGTTTCTCCTAGTCCTTGTTAGTATGTTTATTGTTTATCTTAACCTAAAAACATACATACAAGAAATATATTGAACAGCTTGTATTGTGCATTTAAGCATACATTTGCATTTAGAAAATATATATTCTATAAATATATGTTATCACAGTCCATGAAGATCAAATTCCTGGACAGTAGGCAAGATTTTGGAGGAAACTTCAGAATGTCATGAAACTAGATTATTTCTATCTGAGTGATAAGAGAGAAAGAATGGACAGACATTTTCCTTATTTTTCTTTTTATTCTTTCATGTTGAATTCTTCCCTTCTCTCTTTCTTCTTCACAGCTAATGAAGACCCACAAAATCTTTCAGGCATTACATCTAAAGATCACATACTATTTCTTAAATAAATTATAATAAATAGACATGTCATAAATTTAGAAGACTTATTACATATCAAGAAAAGAGTACTTTCTCTCAGTCAGCTCCCTAACTAGTAGGTTATAACTTACAGCTGCAAAAAGAGGAGTCTCTCTGTTATTTTATCTATAGAGGTACGCTTATAAAACTAATCTACTTAGTAAACTAAAAGAAATAAGGGAGTTAATTGTGTTCTATCTCCCATTCTTCTAACTGTATAAACATTTTTAAATCTTTTGTGGCTAGTGGTCATAAGAGGCAGCTTTCTCAGACTGGATACTGTTCATTTACTAAGTGCAAATGTCTTCAGAGAGCCTGCAGTGCTGAGCCCCAAGCTGAGAGGCATGGCTGAGCGACACTTTACAGCTCTGAGCTACAAGGCAGGGAGAAGACACATAAGCATAGGTAGTTTACTAGGCAATATCTGAAGCACAGGGACATTAAACGGCATTTTAAATCATAAAATATATTTTTCTGTCCTTCATGTTCACCATGATCATGAAAAGGAGAACCTGTAACTCTTTCTTGAAACTATAAAATTATTTGAATTTTTGTAGCTCTAGCCAAATAGGGAAGCTTTTTCCCATGGTGAAACTTAAATATAAATCAATAAAACTGAGGTTAGGAATCAGTACAAAGAGTTAATTACTATCCTTGGCCCCATGATTAAATGATTTTTCACTACTTATCTTGACTCAACAAATCAGATAGCTGGCTACATATTCTTATAAATAAGATTGTATTTTTCTGGGAAAAGTTTATCATAAAATCCATAAGGAGGACATCTGGTCTAATCCGCAGCTACTTCATAATTTTATGTCAGTTGATACTATATGCCTATCTTACCAGCTGAAAAACTACAGCTGCTTTCTTAAACTGTGCTCCAAGGCAATTCTTTTTTTAAATTGAGTTATACATATTTCTCTGCTCCCCTTCTTTCTTCTTTCCCCCCTTTAACCCTCTCGCATGGTTCCCATGCTCCCAATTTACTCAGAAGATCTTGTCTTTTTCTATTTCCCATGAAGATTAGATCTATGTATGTTTCTCTTAGCATTTTCATTTTTGTCTGTATTCTCTGGGATTGTGAATTGTAGGCTTTTTTTTACTTTGCTTTATGTCAAAAGCCACTTATGAGTGAGGACACATGACATCTGTCTTTCTGGGTTTGTATTACTCCACTCCATATGATGTTTTCTAGATACATCCATTTGCCTGCAAATTTCAAGATGTCATTTTTTTATGCTGTGTAGTACTCCATTGTTTAAATGTACCACATTTTTTACACATTCTTCAAATGAGGGGCATTTAAGTTCTTTCCAGGTTTTGGTTATGACAAACAATGCTGCTATGAACATAGTTGAGCACATGTCATTCTGGTACAATTGAGTGTCATTTGGGTATATACCAAAAGTGATATTGCTGGGTCTTGAGGAAGGTTGTTTCCTAATTTCCTGAGAAATTGCCACACTAACATCCAAATGGGCTATACAAGTTTGCACTCCCACCAACAATGCAGGAGTGTTTCCTTTACCACACATCATCTTCAGCATAAGTTGTCATCAATGTTTTTGATCTTGGCCATTTTTACAGGTATAAGATGTAATCTCAGAGTTGTTTTGATTTGCATTCCTCTGATGGCTAACGATGTTAAAGGCATTTCCTTAAGTGTTCTTCAGCTATTTGAGAGTCTTCTGTTTAGAGTTCTCTGTTTAGATATATATCAAATTTTTATTGGATTATTTGTTTTTTGATGACTAATTTCTTGAGTTCTTTGTATATTTTGGAGATCAGACCTCTGTCTGATGTGGGGTTGGTGAAGATCTTTTCCAATTCTGTAGGTTGCCATTTTGTCTTTTTGATAATGTCCTTTCCTTTACAGAAGCTTCTCAGTTACAGAATGTCCCATTTATTAATTGTTTCTCTCAGTGTCTGTGCTACTGGAATTTTATTTAGGAAGTGGTCTCCTGTGCCCATGTATTGCAGGCATATGTCCTTGTGACACGATTGAGCATCTTTTGGAAATATACTCAAAAGTGGTATTACTGGGTCTTGAGGAAGGTTGTTTCCTAATATTCTGAGAAATCGCCATACTGACATCCAAAGGGGTTGTACCAGCTTGCATTCACATCAGCAATGCAGAAGTGTTCCCTATTCCCCACAACCTCTCCAGCATGAGTTGTCATCAGTGTTTTTGATCTTGGCCATTCTTACAGGTGTAAGATGTAATCTCAGTGCTGTTTTGATTTGCATTTCTCTGATAACTAAAGATGTTGAACATTTCCTTAAGTGTCTTTCAACCATTTTAGATTTCTCAAGAGTTCTTTGTTTAGGTCTGTTTTCAATTTTTAAAAATGGATTATGTGTTCTTTTGATGATCAATTTCTTGAGTTTTTTGTAAATTTTGGATATCAGACCTCTGTCTAATATGGGGTTAGTGAAGATCTCTTCCCATTCTGTAGGCTGTTGATTTTTCTTGTTGACCATGTCCTTTGCTTTACAGAAGCTTTTTAGTTTCAGGAGGTGCCATTTATCAATTATTTCTCTCAGTGTCTGTGCTGCTGGGGTTATATTTAGGAAGTGGTCAATTGTGCCAATGTGTTCAAGTGTAATTCCCACTTTCCCTTCTATAAGGTTCAGTGTGGCTGATATTATTTTGAGGTCTTTGATCTATTTTAATAAACCTGGTTATACCAATCCTACTGACCTCCCAACAATCTAATGCTGCAAAACCATTGAACAACAAATGATTTCAATATGGAAACAGGGTAAACTTTGATTTAGTGCATGACAGTTACTGCATTAATTTTCAGACAATGATGTTTCAATATTGTTCTGTAATAATCCTTATGTCCCCTACACAGGATCAGACCTAACAACTACCAATATGCAATAGCTTTGACTTTTGCCATTGAGGAGATCAACAAGAACTCCCTTCTTTTACCTAATGTATCTCTGGGATATGTTATCTACAGTGCCTGGCCACATGATCAATGGATACCTTTTAATATCCTCTCTTGGCTAACAGGGGAGGATAAAGTCATCCCAAACTACACCTGCAGAAGAGAGGAAAAATATATGGCTGCAATCACAGCAACAAAATGGGACATTTCTTCCCTATTTGTCACATTTCTGGGACTTTATAGATATCCACTGGTGAGATTATATGAATGGGAATAAATGAAAAAATATACCTTAATGTCAAAATTTGATTATAAAAAACATAAAGAAGACTTCACTTGTGTATTATTCAAAATATATAGCCTTATTCTTGTTGATGACCCAGTATTCTAGGTGCTTTCTGTGGAATCATGATAACAGAAGTTTGGGTTCAAGGACCACCTATGTCCACTAGATAGGCTAAAGAGACAGGATGACCCATGTGGCATTGAGAATTTTTGTCTTCTAGCCAAGACAACAGTAATGAATTCAATTGTTGTAGAGAGACCATACAATGTGCTTTTCTGGACTTTATATGTACACACATGTATATGCACCTATACAAATATGGGCACACAATCTCACATGGACAAATACACACAAACATGTGCACACAGATCAAACCAACCAAACTTACAAAATACGTAACTGTTGAGGCTTTATACTTCGTTATTTGTGGGTATAGCCACATAGACTTTGTGAAATGTACATTAAGGAAATGAGATACACACATTTTTTTATGACAAAAGTGAACATTAACCTCATTTCTAGAATGTTCTCCAGATATTGGCATTGACTTTAGATACAAATCTGACATTCTAAAACTTTGAGTTCCTGTTTCATACTCATTGAATCCATGATTTCTGGAAACTCCTAACTTCATGTCACTCCCTGTTCTCTTTTCTTTAGCTGACCTTTGGACCATTTGAACCAAATTTGAATGACCCTGGGAAGTTTCCTTCTGTGTATCAGATGGCCACCAAGGACTCATCTCTGGCCTTAGGCATGGTATCATTGATGGTCCATTTCAGATGGAACTGGGTGGGGCTGGTCATCTCAGAAGAGAAAGATGTTCAGTTTCTCTCAGAAATAGTACGAGAGATGGAAAGAAACAGTGTCTGTGTAGCCTTCACTGAAATGATCCCAGTCAACCATATGTTAGACATGAATGACAATGATGTCTACAGTAGCCAGATTGGGACAAACTCAGCAAAAATAATTATCATTTATGGTGACACTGACTCATCTTTAGGTGTCTTCTTCAGAAGATGGGAACATATTCTCCCATGGAGAATCTGGGTCACTACTTCACAATGGGAAGTCACTACTTCTATGCAACATTTTATTCTTGACTCATTCCATGGGACTCTTATCTTTTCACAACACCATGGTGAGATTTCTACTTTTAAAGATTTTGTAAAGACAGTTACCCCTTCCAAATACCCAGAAGATATTTTTCTTGCAAGATTGTGGGAGAAATATTTTAATTGTGCACTCTCTGATGCTTCCTGTAAACCAGTAGAAAATTGCTCATCTAGAGGTTCCTTGGAATGGTTACCTTGGTACCACTTTGACACTGCCATGAGTATTGGCAGTTACCATGTATACAATGCTGTGTATATTCTGGCCCACACCCTCCATAAGATGCTTGTGCAACAAGTAGATATGCAAGCAATGAAAAATGGAAGAAGGAAATATCCCCCCTGGAAGGTAAGGCCTTTTTATTTCGATGGCACACAATGTCACCAAAGGAAATCAATTAAGTGGCCCTTAATTAATTAACTAATTAATTAATTAAGTATCTTGCATTCTCTTTCCAAGGAGAAGCTTTGTAAACTGATTTACTGAGAAAAAGTAAAATGTATAGTTTGGTGGATATCTTAATCAAGATGCCATTTTTATAGAAGGAAATAATTAAGAAATAAGGACAAAAATTTATGGTAAACAGGCCAATAGTATCCTATCCTTCTAATGTTCTCTACAAGAAACTTCTAACCTCTTCCCCTGAAGTCCTTAAATATGACCAAGGGGTGACTGATATTTCAGAATTCTAAATAGTGTAGAAGGGCACTAAACAAAGTAATCTTAAAATATCTCACAAACTATATCTGCTAGAAACACTGTCTTAAGTTTATTTCCTTTTACTGTGATAAATTGTGTGGACAAGAATAACAATAAAAATGGGATTACATGACTCACCATTCCTGTTTATACTCCATCATCCCAGAAATCTCAAGGCAGCCAGAATTGAAGCAGTTTTCCACACCTACATCAACTGTCAAGAATGCAGAACAATAAGCAATTGCACAAATACTATGGCTCAACTGTCTCCAATATATTCAGTCCAGGCCAAGCTCTTGAAATGATCTGCTTAAAATCTGAGAGTGTAGTTGTGCCTAAGTTAACCCAAGTTACAATATCTCTCATAAAAGAAGTGCTCAGAGACCAAATTTATCTAGTCAGTTCTTTACTGGAACTTAATTCCCTCTGTGATTTTAGATTGCATCATTTTCATCTTTAAATTAACCATCATGAAATTTGGTGATCACTGTTGAAAACCTGTAGAATGAATAATGAACTAGTGATGTATCTGAATATTTTGCTCACATAGGATTAGGATAATTGTGCTTTTGTTCACTGTAATCATTCATTTTTTTGTTATATACCTGTAATGATTCATGTTGAAAAACTCATTAATGTCCATGTGAGTGTGACACAATTCAGCCTTTTCCTTTAACAAAGAGAATGCCCATAATAAATCATGCTTCTTTCTTAGCTGAACAGCATCATTAAGAATGTGCAATTCACAAATCCTAGTGGAGATTCAGTTACCCTGAATCCTTCAGAAAAACTGGATGTAGAGTATGACATTCTGAACTTCTGGAATTTTCCACAAGGTCTTGGTTATAAAGTGAAAGTAGGAACGTTTTCCCCATCTTCTCCACCTGGTCAGCAATTGTCATTGTTGGAAGACAGGATAGAGTGGAACACTGGAGATGGAGAGGTCAGTGGCATGTCACATTATGCTTTACAGAACACAGATCACTGAAAAATAAACAAAATCACCCTTAGTGAGCTTCAAACCTCCTCACACATTAAAAGATGACTGCACTGACATGTTTACAAACTTAATTTCTTTACTTCACAACTTTCTTCATAAGACTTGTTGCAAAGTACTAACAATTCTTCCCCAAGAATATACATGATTCTAAATGTGTGTGTTTATTGTATATTTATATGAACATTACATATATATCCTATTTCATGATATATTTCTGCTTTCATTAATTAATTGGATATGGTTTTATAACTTTCAACTTAGCAATGTTCCAATATTCTGATAAAATTAAGTCACCAGTTTAATTATTATATGTCTTCAACATTTCTGATTTCCTTTGTTTAGACTCCAATCTCTGTATGCAGTGAAAGTTGTGGTCCTGGATTCAGGAAATCTCTTCAGGAGGGCAAGGCAATCTGCTGTTTTGATTGCAGCCCCTGCCCAAATAATGAAATTTCCAATGATACAGGCAAGTGTGTGGGTTACATATGAGTTTACCCACCTTTGTTTTTAATTTATGATTTGAAGAAGAAATTATGCAAAAGAGAATTGCTATAGTATATTTTGAGCAGTTGCATTCATAATTAATAGTCATATGCTACATATACTCTTGTGATAATCTACATTTGTTGGCTTTACATGATTACAAGCCATAATTTACTTAATGCTTTTTAATGCTTGAAAGGAGTATAATATTCACTATTTCCAGAGAAATTTAAATGTGGAATGTACATACATATATCTCTATGCCAACTTTTTGGTATTTATTAACTTGAAATTGAAATTATTAATCTGGTACAGGACTGCTCTGAGAGTTCCCATAACTGTTCTTGAAATAGATCAGATATTAAGAGAAAATAAATTTTTCTTAAGAAATTAAGGAACTGGAGAGATGGCTTTGGAGCATGAATAGAACACCTGGGTTTAGCTCACAGAGCACAAACGATGGTTCACATCTCTGTGTAACAACAGTTTCAGAGAATCTGACAGCATATTCTGGCATTGTGGGCAACACACACAAGTACGCCACAGGCAAAATACACACAAACCAAACAGATGAAGAATAAGGAATTCATATATTTTATATGCTTCTATAAACAATGTGTGGCATATATTAATTACAATGGAAAACTTATGTTTCCTACTCTCTGTAATTCAAAGTTGAGTAGGGAAGAATGTCTGTGGATATGCATATTGAGGATTATGCCATTAAGCTGAATAACTGTATGCAAAATGTCCTGGAGCGCAAAGTATATTTTGAGAGTAAATCATGGAACTTTAAGGAGGACTGTGCCAGAACATAAGATGACAAAAGGATGGATGTACAAAATTCTTGTTAGCACAGTTGAGAATGACAAAGGATTAAAAAAAATCAGATCATATATTATGCAGTATATAATAAATTATTTGACCAAAAACAATAATCTCACCACCATAAATATAAAAGTCAATCTCCCTAATGAGCACAGGTACAGTAATTCTCAGTGAAACACTTATTAAATAAATTAAGTAAAAAATAAAAGAAACATTATTCAACATGATAATATTGTCTTCATCCTTTAGAGGTACGGATTCATCAGCATATATAAGTTGTTATTTGTAATCCATCACAAAAATAGATTCAAGGAAAGAAATTCTGTGATAATATAACTAGGTACTCGAATAATGGTCATGACACAAATCCAAAGTTTCTTCATGATAGAATTCCTGGATAATATAGTCATATAGGAAGCATATCTTAACATAATAAAGGCAAGACACAACATTAACCTCAAAAAGAGACACAAAGTATTTCCATATCCGGAAGAAGGGAATGTGATTCACTCTTTACATTTTCATTCCATAATGATTTAAGTCTTAGCTATAAAAATAAGGCACTGAAGTAGACAAGGACAGTGAGGGCTGGAAAGGAGAATGTCAAAGTATCTTTACTTACGTATGATGTGGGTCTATGCTCTAAAGACCACATCAGAAATCTACAGGTCATAAAAGCTTTCAGTTATGTAACTAGACACAAAATTAACCTAGAAAAATGTTTTCTTATATCAACATCTAATATGCCAAGAAAAAAAATAAGGGAAACACTACTATTTCAGTTAGTTTTTAAAAGTTTCATAGTGAATCAAACCATGGAGAAAGAGTAGTACATTGAAGAAAGAAATTGACAAGACACCAGAAGATGGGAAGAATTTACACATAGTAAAAATGGCTGTTGCACTACTTTGTTGGAGTTTGTATTTCTGTGAAAATACTTTAAAACAGTAACTAAGTTGGAAAATGGTTAACTTCAGGTTAAAAGTCTGAGGTTAAATTCTGACCAAAAGAAGTCAAGGAAGAAATTTAAAAAGGAAAACTAGAGTAAGGAACTCAAGAAGAGGCATGGAAGAATGTTCCTTAAAGACTGGCTCCATATAACTTTAACAGTTAATGTCTCCTTACACATTCTAGTATCAATTGCCCCGGGATGATACCATCTACAGTGAATTAGACCATCATACATTAATCATTAATCAAGAATAGGCTCCACAACCTTGTCCACAAGGCAATATTATGGAGGCATTTTTTTTATTTATTAAAGATTTCTGCCTCCTCCCCGCCACCGCCTCCCATTTCCTTCCCCCTCCCCTGATCATATCCCCCTCCCTCATCAGCGCGCGAAGAGCAGTCAGGGCTCCCTGACCTGTGGGAAGTCCAAGGACCTTCCACCTCTATCCAGGTCTAGTAAGGTGAGCATCCAAACTGCCTAGGCTCCCACAAAGCCAGTACGTGCAGTAGAATCAAAAACCCATTGCCATTGTTCTTGAGTTCTCAGTAGTCTTCATTGTCCGCTATGTTCAGCAAGTCCAGTTTTATCCCATGCTTTTTCAGACCCAGGCCAACTGGCCTTATTGAGTTCCCGATAGAACATCCCCATTGTCTCAGTGTGTGGGTGCACCCCTCGCGGTCCTGAGTTCCTTGCTCGTGTTCTCCTTCTGCTCCTGATTTGGACCTTGAGATTTTGGTCCGGTGCTCCAATATGGGTCTCTGTCTCTGTCTTATGGAGGCATTTTTCAATTAAGATTCCATCATTCCAAATAGTTCTGGGTTAGTGTCAAGTTAAAGAACACCAATAAGCAGAGCTATACCACCAAAAGCAAATCAAACCAAAGAATCTGTATCTGCTATAAGTATGCGTGAATTTCCATGTTCTTTGATATTTTATTCACAATAGTCAGGTAAAGAAAATAGCCTGCATGTCCATCAACACATAAATGGATAATGAAATTTTATACATATGCACAGCAGATAATTATTCTGATGTAAAAATAAAATTATGGCATTCCCAGGTAAATGGATGGAAATAAAAATAGTAACTCTAAGTTCAGTTATGCAGATCCAGAAACATTTGAAATTTTAGATATGTTTTAAATTGGAGTACCCATAGAAGTCAGAAAACTAGAGAGGGCCCATGAAGAGAATGGTTTAAATAATTAGGAGGTAGAATACAGGATGATTGAAAGTTAAGAAAGGAAATAAAAAAGCAAGAGGAATGGGGTGGTCAGGGATTAGTATGCAGAGTAGACACGGAGTATATAGAGGGATAACTAAAGCTAATCATTTACTTTTGACAATGACATTAAAAAACTGACTTTTAGAGAAGTTTCATAAACTGTAATTTGCAGGCAAAAGGAGAGTTTCAATACAAAAAATCTGTATGTAGCAACACTCCTCCTTGATTTACCACAGGCTACCAAATAAAATCCCAAGTTTAATATATTTGTTTATTTGTATTAAGAGGTGGTCAGTTGGGTCCCATAGACAACACCAAAGATTACAAGTGATTTCCATTATTTTAGGTCATTTTACAGAACTTGATGGTAAAATCCTAGTGTTGTTGTGGACGTAATATATCTGACTCAAAGGACATGGAGATAGCAGGCAGGAACTTACCATGAAGAATGTGGGTAGTATTCTATGAACAATTTTAGGGAGAAAATTCATTAAGAATCTTAATTGTTGTATAGCAGTTGCTTCCTAGATGGAAATTCCAACATGGAGGGAAGCTCATTAAGACACGGGATGTTCTAAAAGCAGTAAAACATCCTATCACACAGGAAAGTTTCTTAAGCTCAAGGGATAAAATACTGAAAGGCTTTACTGTCTCTGAAACTGATCAGAGACAGCAAAACCAAATGTGTCAAAGTAAAAATAAGCAGGAAGGATTGGAGAAAAAAAAATCTTTAAAACAAGGGAAGCTCCATAAAATAAGAAGAGATGAGCTTGAGCAAACGGAAGGTACAAGGAGTACTATACAACCTGTAAGGCTGCTTACAAGTTGTACTAAGAGGTCCTGGTTTCCAAATTGTGTGAGGTGTTACCTCTTATTGGGTGGGCTTATAACGTTGGAGGTCATTTACTCATGATCTATTCTCTTTTCTAGTGATGTGAAAAAAAACATCTTTTTAAAACAACTTATATAAGAAAGAATTTAATTTTGGACTCAGGTTTCCAGATAGTAATAGTGGCCATTACTATTATGGTGGGGAGCAGGGCAGTATACAGATAATCACAATGTCCTAGAGAAAGCTGAACACTGGCATTTAATTCACAGGCATAAGCTGGGAGATGGTTGGGAGAAAGAGACATAGAGGGAAGAACAGAGGCAGAGATGGAGAGAGGGAAATGAGAGAGGATGATGTGGTGGTTTTCTGAATATTCAAAGGCCACCCCTAATGAAATACTTCTTTTATCACGATGTGACAATAAGAAGAAAAAAAGTATACCTGCTAGCACAATGTTGGAGACATACCTGAGAGCTTACATATTATCCACAAGCAGGAGGGAGATAGACAGTAAGAAAGATTAAGAGAGAGTCAGAGACAGAGTGAATGTTGAGGTCTTTGGAAAACTCAAACACTAATGATACGCTTCTACCATTTTGCAATTTCCCAAACACAAATATTTCCATTAACAACAAACCAAGCATTCAGAAATATAAAACTAGTTAGGCCATTCTCCTTCAAACACCCATAAGTCATATCTGCTATAAATAATCACTCCTGTGAGTAACACAAGTAAAATTCACTGCTTTGATAACAAAGATTTATCATGGTCTGTTGTGGGTGCTTCTCTTGGGTGCGCAATTTGCTCATATCTCCCTATGAATACTGTCACACAACACTAAGCTATCTTTAAATCTGTTGAGCTAAAACAATGACTTACCTGGGAGGATGTGCTTACTGGTAATCAATAGGTATGGAAGAAGCTAACCACTGTCTGCTTTCATTTAAATTCCACACTATAAGTTAGAATTTATGTCTCATACCATTATCTTGACCAAAAATATGTAGCTGATTAGGTCCTATGTTTTAGGGAAGAAGGGAATATTATGAGCTAAATGGGCATAGTAATAAAGTTCTGCCTAAGTTGCTGTCATTTATACTTACAGATTAGTGTAGCTCTCCACTTTCATCAGAAATGCCTCATTTTAAGTATATGGCAGTTAATAAAGAGAACTACAAAAGATAAGTAAGCAGTGAATAAGAATCTGTGTATACACCAGTAAGACAAACCTAAATTGTTCAGATATCATCATCAAAGAGTTAGCAAACACATTGTAGGGACAAAAGGTAGAAGATGCAACAGAAACTATTTTCCAGATGTGACGGTGATGCTGCACACATGATTCAGAGGAGCTGTGGCTGCATGCATAAGACCTGGGCTAGGTCAACATATGCAAACTCCTTGATTTGAGGAATATTGGATCATGAATTACCAGTAATTACTGGATAACGTTAAGAAAAAAATTAGAAGATACACTCCCACATACACATGCAGACACACAACATATTTCTTGATTGAAGTGGTGAAGTAGATAGAGTTGTTTGATTTCTTGTTTATTTTTTCTGAGTCTTTTGTACAGTCTAGGTATTAACCTCTGTCAGATATCTAGCAAGAAATTGTTTTCTCACATTCTCTAGTAAGTTTCTTCACTAAATTTGCAGCTTTCATTTATGCACACAAGGTTTGTAATTTCATAAAACTCTCCTTGTTAACCATTGGGATTATTTCAGGAGTGGTAACAGGTTTGTTTTGAAAGTCTTATGGTTATGTCTTAGTTAGATCTTTTCTAGGGTTGGGATATAAAAAATCATGACTAAAAGTTACTAAAGGTAGAAACGGTTTATTTGCATTAGATTTATAATTCATCATGAAGGGAAGCTAGGGCTGGAACTCATAACTAAGCAGAAGTCATGGAGGAGTGCTGCTGCATGCTGAATTTTGCCTTATACTATGCTCAGTCTGCTTTCTTATACAATTTAGAACCACCTTCCCAGGACTTGTACCATTCCCAATGTAATGAACCTTCCACTAAAAGCCATTAGCTAAGAAAATTCACTAAATACTTATCTACAAGAAAATCTAAAGGATCATTTATTCAATTCTGAGTACTATTCCCTAAATATGATTCTTTCTTGTGTCAAGTTGGCTCTGACACAGGAAATATCATAGAGCCTTTCCAATTTATTTTATTTGAAATTCAGTCCTCCTTCCTTCTGCTCCTCATTTGGACCTAGGGAGCTCAGTCCAGTGTTCCACTGTGAGTCTCTGTCTCTAGCTTCTTCCATCGCCAGATGAAGGTTCTATGGTGATATGCAAGATATTCATCAGTATGGCTATAGGATAGGGCCATTTCAGGCTCCCTCTCCTCAGCTGCCCAAGGATCTAGCTAGGGACATCTCCATGGACACCGGGTTACACCTCTAGAGTCAAGTCTCTTGCCAACCCTAAAATGGCTCCCTTAATTATGACATATACTTCCCTGCTGCCATATCCACTCTTCCTCCCTCCCAACCATCCCATTCCCCCAAGCTCTCCCCATCTCCCCTTATCCCCACTCCACCCCCAACCCCAAGTTTCCAATTTTTGCCTGGTGATCTTGTCTACTTCCAATATCCAGGAGGATAACTATATGTTTTTCTTTGGGCTCACCTTCTTATTTAGCTTCTCTAGGGTCATGGATTATAGGCACATTGTCCTTTATTTATGGCTAGAATCTACTTATGAGTGAGTACATACCATATTCATCTTTTTGAGTCTGGGTTACCTCACTCAGTATAGTGTTTTCTATTTCCATCCATTTGCATGCAAAATTCAAGTTGTCTTTGTATTTTACCGCTGAGTAAAACTCTAATGCGTACATATTCCACACTTTCTTTATCCATTCTTCCATTGAAGGGCATCTAGGTTGGTTCCAGGTTCTGGCTATTACAAATAATGCTGCTATGAACATAGTTGAACAAATACTTTTGTAGTATGATAGAGCATCTCTTGGGTATATTCCCAAGAGTGGTATTGCTGGGTCCTGGGGTAGGTTGATCCCGAATTTCCTAAGAAACTGCCACACTGATTTCCAAAGTGGTTGCACAAGTTTGCATTCCCACCAGCAATGGATGAGGGTACCCCTTACTCCACATCCTCTCCAGCAAAGGCTATCACTGATGTTTTTGATTTTAGCCATTCTGACAAGTGAAAGATGGTATCTCAAAGTTGTTTTGATTTGCATTTCCCTGATCACTAAGGAGGTTGAGCATGACCTTAAGTGTCTTTTGGCCATTTGAACTTCTATTGAGAATTCTCTGTTCAGTTCTGTGCCCCCATTTTTTAATTGGGTTAATTAGCATTTTAAGGTCTAGTTTCTTGAGTTCTTTATATATTTTGGAAATTCAGAAATGAGTTAATGGAAGAAGCGATGATATATCAAAAATGAAATAGAAATGACTGATAAATGATGAAAAGTATTCAACCTCACTAAGTGTCAAATAAACACAAATTACAGCTTTATTCAGATTCTATCAGTTAAAATGGTAGCCATTCAAGAAATAAAAAAATCATTCTGAAAATTTGCACAAAAGTGAGTGTTTGTTTACTGCTGACTGGAAAACACATTAGTCCAATCCTATAGAAGCAGGTATCAATTTATGTGCAATAAAAACCACCATCATTTTTGAGAAGACATGGCCTAAAGAATGGAAAAACACATTTATGTTTGTTACATCTGACAAATGTTGAATATAGAATGTGAAAATTGAAAAATAGAAATTTATGCCCAGGCAATGCTGAACCATATGTCAGCAGCCCATATATGGAGGTTCTGTTGAATTTGTATTTATTAGGTTTCATAACCTAAGCTGACCAAGTATCTTTCTCAAGAGGGCAGCAGATCTCATTACAGATGGTTGTGAGCCAACATATGGTTGCTTGGAATTGAAATCAGAACTTTTGGAAGAGTAGGCATTGCTCTTAACCACTGAGTTATCTCTCCAGCACATTAAAAATATAGAAAGAACAAAACCCCTAAGCATGAATAAAATAAACAGCCCAATTAAAAATTGAAACCATGAACTAAACACAGAGTTCTCAAAAGATGAAACTCTGATCAAAAGGGAAAATTTTAAATATGTTCAAATTACTATAGATATCAGAGAAATACAAATTATAATTAATTTCAGAATTAATATCACCAAACCATAATGACAAAGAAAAAACAAGAACAGCAAGTACAGATGACGCCAAATCCAGATGACGATGTGGTGAATGAGGAACAGTTATTCATTGCTTTTTGGGAATCCATACTGCTATAACCATATGCATATCAGAACAGAGATTACTCAAGAAGTTATAAATAAATCTATCCCATCACTTAGCAGTACCTATTTAGGGTCTGGGTTAATTGCTGTTCTGTTCACAATGTGTAGGAAATGGAAATATCCTAGATGTACACCTAAGTGAGGTAACACAAACCAGATAGACAGATATCACATGTTTGTCCAATATGTGGAAAATAGGTCTTAAGCTCTTCAACTTTAGATATGTTTCATTTGAGATACTCATAAAGGTTAGGAAATTATTAAGGAGAAATTATGGGTGAGCAGGCAATCATTCAAGCAAGGTGGAATAAAATGTTTTTCTTTAAACAGGGAATGTGGGAAATGGAACAGGAAGGAATTAAGTGGGAAATGTAAACAAATGTTAGAAGGCAATATTAAGGAAGGACAAACAATATAAAAATGTGTTTTGAAAACCCCATGTTGAAACCTGATACAGTAGAACTTTGCACATACATACACATGCAAAGAAAATGTAAATCGAGTTACCCTGTAATGATGTAGCATATCTCAAACAGACACATCACATGAACAAATAAAATCCTAATATGATGAATGGGTTATTGTTTTGAGATGTGTCCTCCCATATGCTCCATATATTATGGTATATTATCATTACCCTTAAATATGCTCCAGATTCTACTATTAGGACCTTGTTTCTTGAATTCACATACTTGAGTCATAAACATGCAGAATTAAAGTGGGTACTGATGTGGAAATTTCATCCCCACTGGCAAGATTCACAAAGGTGGAGGCTAGTAGGCATACTACTGGAGAGGAAGTGCAATTATTGACCTCAAAGAGTGGTTAACCCTGAAAGCTGCTATATTGTCTTGCCTGGTAGAACGTGGTCCCTGATGCAGTAGTGACATGAATGATAAAGGTGTCAATAGACACTTTCTGACTGGATTTAAGGCCATCTCAATGATATAGTATCTATATTTGGAAATTTTATCTAGATCAAGATTTTAGTTGGTCATAGGTACTATGAAAAAAATCTCCTTAAATAATGCTAAATAAATATAGCATTAAAATAAGACATATTTTAATACTAATCACAGAATCACTGACCCCTCATTAGAGAAGCTTATTCTTGGAATTCAAGGAAATTAAGTAAGAACATAACCTGCAATTGTGCAGAGAAGTGAAAGACTTGTAGGAGACTGAATGCTAAATGGGATGTATATGGTACATCCACAATTAAAGGATCATAGTTTTTCACAGAAGAGGTGGGAAAATATAAGATGGTGGATGATTTCAAGGAAACAATCTTTTCTTGAAACAACAGGACCAATACAAATATGAATATAAAATCAAGCCAGGCATAATTCAGGCATGGGTGTGAGGCAAGAGTTGGATACATAGTTCCACCATTATCTGAAAATATGTTGATATGTGCTAGCTACTGTGAAAGGTAGAGTCAATTTTCATTAATGTGACTTGTAGTGTATCCACCATACTATACAGAATGATCAACAATTAGATGACATAAACTGGAATTGTTATGGACAGGGAAGGAAGGGAGGAACAGAGCATGAATATTGGGTGGATAGTCTAGGAAGTCATGGAGACATTTAGGAAGAGTTGGGGGGATTGTTAGCAATGTGATCAAAAAACATCACATGAAATTAAGAAAAATTTAACAAAAACCTTTTACAATACAAGTAAATTATAGAATCAAAATCCCCTGTTACACTACTAAGAAATTGTTTATCTTAGGATGCTATCTATATTAACTAGCTAGAGCCTTATAGTAACTTGGCCAATGAAACAGGCTTTTGGTTCTTGGCCAACGTGATGCCTAATCTTTTTTGTCAAATTGACACAATTGGTAAGAGGGACTCTCATTGAGGTGTCCTGTAGCTATGTATGTAAGGCACTTCATGAATTTATAATTGATGTAGGAGCTTATATTGTTATGGGAAGCACCATTTTTTGGCAGGTGACCTGGGCTATGAAACAAAGATAACTGATCAAGCCAGAAAAATGAAGCCAGTAGGAAACCTCCTCCATGTTCTCTGTCTCAGTTTCTGCTTTCAGATTCCTGCCCTGAATTTTGTCTGTATTTCCTTAGTGATGAGTTGTAGGCCATAAGCTAAATACACACAGTCTCTTTTTCAGTGCTTAAAACAAAAATATGCCATATTTTAGATGATATATTTGTATAAATATAAAATTTATTTAAAAATACAATCTGTTGATATTGCTTATGATTCACTACAGAAATAATAGGCAATTTTTCATTTCTAACTGCCAATGATGCATTTTGAAAATGGGAACTAGGTAGGTTTTGAACATGTCTATGAAATAACTATAATTTCATGGTAATTGTGAAAGAGATTCAGCAATGAAACATGAAAATACAAAATGCTACACTGTAACACATTTAAACAATGTAAGTGTGTGTAAATATACACACACATATACATATATACACACACAGAGACATACACACACACACACACACACACAAACATGACCATGACTGGAAAGTCTCCACACTGGGGACTGGAGATAAAGTTCTGGTTGTCAGTACTTGCTTTTCTTATAGGGGAGCAGACTTCAGTAATGAGGACTGACATGTTGTCTCTCAACTGGATGTAACCCCAGACACAGGAGCCTCTAGGGAACCTAAATGCACAAGGCAAATGTGTGGTACAAATACGTACATAATGCAAAGTAACTATGCATATGATATTTAAGACTCACAAAATTAAAAAAGTCTAAATATTGGATTGTTTAAGATTTTTGAGATTATAATATAGTTGTAAAATTTCTCTATTCCCTTTCCTCACTCCAAACCTACCATACATTGCCTCAATGCTCTCCTTCAAGTTCATGGTTTCTTTATTCAGGAATTATTTATGGCTTGCACATATGTATACACAAACATATTGCTAAATGTTACATTGTCAGTCCCTTTAACATTACCAGTATGTATGTTTTCCAGGCTAATCATTTGGTAGGAACAAACATTCGGTAGGCCTGTAGAAGACCACATTATACTTTTAATGAAATTTTCTAATCTGGTTTATTGATGGTTCATCCTAAAGCTAAAGACCACCTAATTAAAACTGTCAATATCAAACATAAGAAATCTTTTTTAAGTTGTTGATTAGGGAAGTCCAGGAGACTACTGAAGTATACAGCCTATTACTGTTACCTGAGGTTATCCAAAGAAGTAAAAGTTAAGCACTTATTGCTGATGCTACCATACCATCCATAAACAGAACCTAGAGAACCCTAAGTTGCCAGTTAGGTAAGTGGTATTTCCTGAGTAATAGTTTTCATGATGCCAGAAAGCATCATGCCAGGTTCCAGAGGAAGCAGGCAACCAACAGCTATACTCAGCTACAATATCTATAAACTACATCAATTACCAGAAAGACATTATGATCCAGAGAGTGCAGTAGCACTACAACACTACACATTTATGAATAGAAAACAACATCTCCTTAACTGGACTTACAATCTTCTCAGAAAGACAGATACTATGTCTCTTATTTGAAGTCTGGTTACTCCTAAATGCTAATGAAATTGTTATTATTGGATGAGAATCTACAACCACTACTTCACTAAAGCAACATAATCCCTAACAATAATTTATAAACATTTGTGGTGTTACCCACAGATAAGTGTAGTCTTTGCTCCTCATCAAGTAAGCTTCTACTGGTAACAGGTGGAATCCACTAAAGAAAAACAAAGCCAATCAACATGCAGAGTTTTGATGCCCAGGCCCAATGTTGGCTATATCTATGAAACAATCCCACACCTAAGGACCAGAGAAGATTTGAGAAGAGGGCAAAGAAAGACTGTAAGAGCCAGACCATCTAGAAGTTTGCTGTGACATATCAGAAACTAGGAACATCAGAAACTGCACCATAAAGCCTCATTAACATGAGCACCCAAATGTAAACAGAAATAGAATGACACCAACAAACTAAAGTGGATTGGACACACACCACAAGTTCCCAACCCTGTAGAAAAAACTGCTGGTAGCTGGCATTAACTGTGACTGAGAAAGTGGAAAAGATGAACAAGATTTATTTACCTGTTCTATGTAACCAAAATCAAAAATTTAACATTCTGTGGTGGAAATTAAAACCTACTCATAAGAAGGTCATCTTCCAGCAAATTATATTGTATATCATCTCTGTTTCCTTGACTTGCAAATTTTTGTTCTTTGGATAGTTTTGATGACTACATGCTATATAATAAAGCAACCAGAGTATAGGTTCTAGAGATCCAATTTAGTGCAATATAAATGTGCTTTGTATTCTCCCAAAGTTGATGTTAGATTATATCTTACATGAAAGGTGATGCATTAAGTAGCTTTCAATTGTATTTATAGACCTTGACCAAAACACCCTCAGAAGAAAAACGTTTATTTTACTTTACAGTTTATACTCTGTCATGAAGGGAAGTAATGGAAGAAACTCAGGGTAAGAAGCTAGATACAGGAACTGAAGCAAAGAACATGGACTTGATTGCTATATTGTTCCCATGGCTCACATAGCTTACTTTGTTAATAGGAAGTAAAGCCAATTTCCCTCATTGACACTGCCCAATAAAGCTATATTGCCCTAAAATGTCAGGGACCATAGACACCAAAATAGAAACTATCTTTCCCTATCTGGATTGGTACAGAGGCACAAGAAATAACCAGACACAGTTAACACAGTCATCACAGAAGGGCATCTCAGGCTTCTCTCCATTCTGAAGATCTATCCGCATTTATTATACCAAACACCTTTTGTTCCCCCAGCTAAACCAAGGTGGAAGCTTGTTAATATTCTCTTTACGTGGGACACAGGGCTAGGGAAACACCTGAAACTTAGTCACCAGCTTTAGCAAACAGCCCTCCCCAGGCGATCTACATTTTTAACAAAGGAGAAAGGAGTACCTTTTGGATTTGTTAGTTGGCTATCTTACTTGTTTGGCAGGGTTGCATCTGCTTAGTGGCCAGTGCACCTGTCTGTAAATTATTTTATATGAAATATGGGCCCACAATAAAACAATAACTGATAAAATCCTCCACCAGACTGATCCACTGACTAATACAGCTGAGACATTTTCTCACTTGGCATCCCTTTTCAAAAAGGATTTTATTTCCTGTTAAGTTGAAATGAAAAACATGAGATGAGGATTTGAAAATGTAATCTTGGATAGCTGCTAATGGATGATACATTCAAACTTGTCCGTGGGAATAACACAACTTTCACCATATTTGGCTCTTAAGTCTGTGTCTGCCAGAGAAGAATGAGTAATAGTTCAGCCCACACCAAATGCTCTGCTTGTAGTAACATTCAGTTATAAAAATAAGATTAATAGGAGCTTGCTTTTATCAAATCCCACCCTAAATTACCATAACATACTAAATATACAATGAGAATAGATATGTTGTCTGCTTGGTTTGTTTGTTTGTTTGTTTGTTTGTTTGTTTGTTTTAAAGACAGGGTTTCTCTTTATGTCTCTGGATGTCCTTCAAGTCACTTTGTAAACAAGGCTGTCCAAGAACTCAAAGGTTCAAAACCTTTGCTTGCTGATTGCAGGGATTAAAGGTGTGTGCAACCATGCCTGACTAGTTTTCTTTTCTTTCTCTTTTGCTTTATTGCTTTGCTCTATTTAGTTTTGATGTTCATGTTTTCCTTTCATATTTGATATGCTATATTAATATAAAAGTAAAAAAGTATTTTATGACAAAACAATATCTGCTGATTTACTTAGTACTAAAGAGTATATGGAATAATAACTGGGCAAAATCTAGAAGCAGTAGCCTATTATTCAGTCTTCAGTGGTCAGAAGAATAGTTGGATTACTTTCCCCAGTATTCTACTTTCAGTGGGTGGGGTTAAAATGAATGAAAATCACAGAAGTTGTACTGATGTCACATTACTTTTCTTGCCAGATATTGATCAGTGTGTGAAGTGTCCAGATGATCAGTATGCCAACACAGAGCGAACACACTGCCTCCAAAAATCTGAGACATTTCTGGCATATGAAAACCCTTTGGGGATGGCACTGGCTGGCATGGCCCTGTGCTTGTGTATGCTCACAATTCTTATCCTTGGGATTTTTGTGAAGCACCAAAATACTCCTGTTGTAAAGGCCAATAACAGTACTCTCAGCTACACCCTGCTCATCTCCCTCACCTTCTCTTTTCTTTGCTCCTTGCTCTTCATTGGTCAGCCCAACACAGCCACCTGCATCCTGCAACAGATCACATTTGGAATAGTGTTCACAGTGGCTGTGTCTACTGTCTTAGCCAAAACCATCACTGTGGTCTTGGCTTTCAAGATCACTACACCAGGAAGATGGATGAGGGGATTGCTTAAATCAGGGGCACCCAAATTTATCATTCCCATCTGTTCAGTTACACAAATTATCTTCTGTGGAATCTGGCTTGGAACATCTCCTCCCTTTGTAGACACAGATGCACACTCTGAACATGGTCAGATCATCTTAATGTGCAATAAGGGCTCAGTCACAGCCTTCTACTGTGTCCTGGGGTACCTTGGGGCCCTGTCCATGGGGAGCTTCACAGTCGCATTTTTAGCCAGGAACCTGCCAGATACCTTCAATGAAGCCAAATATCTGACATTCAGCATGCTGGTGTTCTGCAGTGTCTGGGTCACCTTCCTCCCTGTCTACCACAGCACTAATGGGAAGATCATGGTGGCTGTGGAGGTCTTCTCCATTCTGGCCTCCAGTGCAGGGCTCTTAGGCTGCATATTCTTCCCCAAGTGTTACATCATTCTCATGAGACCTGATAAAAATTCAATAAAAGCCATGAGAGATAGAGTTCAGTGGAAATAAGTGGTCTGTAAGACAACCCACTCTTCCTTTTTAGGGCCTTGAGCAGTGTTAGCAGACATTCCAAGATTTAACCTGCTGCACATTGATTATAAATCCTTCAAGGATTACTAGATGGTTAGATGTTCTGTATTTGTAGAACATTGGGATGTTGACTATCCAGGCTAAATTCTTTGACTTTCTTATTCTTCCAATCAGCCAACTATAACTTAGACCTGATTGTGGCTTCCAAAAAATACTTTGTAATGTACAAACTGATCTTAGCTCCCACCAAAGCAAGACTAAGATACTAAAGGATGACAACACTTAGTATAACACATAATTACAAGGATTTCTTTAACTTACCACATGACTTATCCAAAAATGTGTTTTGAAGGTAACTTTACTTGTGGATTAATCTTTTCTATTATTGTAAAAATCACCCAAATGCGTCATCATATTTTAATTTCAGTAACCTGTGTTCTTAGCCACAGTTTACTCAGGTTTGACCCCAATACAAACTCTTTCTAGGCATATTTGAGGAAAAAAAGTTGTCTGTAACTGAGGAAAATCTAATTGGGTTATCTATTCCAGTCTTAGGATGCAACTAATCATATGGGTGGTGATTTCTCCAGATTGTAAATTTGACTAAATGTAACAGCACCATGACATCACAACTCTGGTATATCTATGATCATATCAACTGACAAGATTAGCAAAAATGCAGATAATTCTTTTTAAGCCTAGGAACCAAGAGTCTTAAGGATAACATAGAGAAAGTAATCTAAACACCAATAATCAAAAATCTCTATTTTAAACATTGATACAAGAACAGATGCTTCAGATAATTATTGATATGGTTTCCCCACACTGCTGCCTTTTATCATAATCCAAAACAAAACAACATAAAATCATGACTTTTATTTTTTAATATTATTTTATAATCTCATTTTTCAAAACCTTGTATTTAAAATCCTAGGTCTCAATTTTTTCATTATTTTATGTAGCATACAACTATGTATATGTATAGAAATATATATGCCTAACTACTGAGTACAATCGGTTTAGTCAGATAATATTACATGTGTACATGTTAACATTTCATAAAATCGTATCAAATCAAAATATAGTGTCATGCCCCACCTTGTCCAGCAAGAATGACGCGACCACCGGAGCTCTTCTCACTGCAGTTTTATTCCAGGACTTTTTACACTTCTCTCTCTTTTCCCCTCTCTCCTTTTTCCTCTCTCTGACCTCTCCCAGCCCTTAAGTAGGCATGGGCTGCCAAACCCAAACTGCCAGGTGGGCACTGCCCATAGGTTCACGCATATGCAGGCAGCTGATAATCATTGCGTGATCATAGCATAGGCCAGGCCTTAGCCATCTCAGGAGTTGATTATACATCTCCATCAGGTGTGATTCCATGCAGCTCGCTACAGTTCCCCCTTTTGTTTTGTAAAGCAAACAGGCAAGGGTAGAGGTCTGATCTCTGTTAAAAATGAAACATGTACTAGTGTTTGTCCAGGTGTCATCCACTCAGAGAACACTAGACCTGTCCGGTGCCTTTTTTACAGAATTGGGAGTTAGACACCAACCCACATGCAATCAGACTTGCTCTTCTTGAGGCTGATGTATGCTTACCTCAAGTGCAGTGCGCAAGCCTCGCATCCTGTGCTCGCTTACCTCTCTTTTAAGGTAGATAGCCAAACTTGGGGAGAGTGTCCTGCTTCAATGACCGTGAAGGCCTGAATGATCATAACTGCATTGCGATGCTGTGAAACCCTTATGTGACAAATGCACCATAGGCATACCAGGGAGGCAAGCACCATTAAGCCTTGTTAGGGCTCCTATTCCCGCCCACTCCTTCAGATGATCCATGGAGTGATCCAGGAGGATAGTCCTTCTGCCAGGCTGGTATCCATGTGTGTGGAATCTGCAGTTGCAATCATCACTTGCAGCTTTTCCAGTTGTTGTTCTAATTCACCAGACCAATTACCTAAAAGATAGCTAGACAATTCTTTAAATTTTTCATATCACACACAGCCCAAGATACTTCCATTTACAGCCAAGCTGAGCCATTAGGAGTGGCTTTGCCATAACCTCAGACACAGTCAGAAACCACTGCTCCTTCAGCAGTCCCCTAAATAACATACCCCAGCTGCCATACTCCCATGGCTCATTTATTCCTGTCAGCTGAGTGCATGGAAGACACCTTCTCCCTTGTGAACCTCTTTGGTTTCCCTAGCAGCTCAGCTGATCCTGCTTCTGCTCTGAAAGGGCCCTGCTTAAATTATCTTATAGAGAATTTGGGCGTTGTCAATCATCTGGCTACTTCCCACTGAGTGGGGAAGTTGCATTCTTTTTTTTTATTAAATTTATTTATTTATTAAGGATTTCTGCCTCCTCCCCGCCACTGCCTCCCATTTCCCTCCCCCTCCCCCATCAAGTCCCCCTCCCTTATTAGCTCGAAGAGCAATCAGGGTTCCCTGACCTGTGGGAAGCCCAAGGGCCGCCCACCTCTATCCAGGTCTAGTAAGGTGAGCATTCAAACTGCCTAGTCTCCCCCAAAGCCAGTACGTGCAGTAGGGTCAAAAACCCACTGCCATTGTTCTTGAGTTCTTAGTATTCGTCATTGTCCACTATATTCAGCTAGTCCGGATTTATCCCATGCTTTTTCAGACCCAGGCCAGCTGGCCTTGGTGAGATCCCGATAGAACATCCCCTATGGGAAGTTGCATTCTTACAGGTATTTACCATAATCTACAGCCATTTTCCTTTCACGCTTGGACTCAGGTCACAGCAACAGGGGAGAGGCGGAGAGACTTCCCCACCGAACTGTAAGGTGGAGGCGTGGCAACGTGGAGCAGTGCCCCCCCACCCCTCCCACCCCCGCCCCAGGTGGGGCATCCCACCGGTTGCCCCAGGCTAGGACAGAGGTTCAAGCTGATGAGCCTTACAGTGGTTCCGCTGTGCTTCTATGCCCTGAGGCCCATGCTGGGAGTGGCCTAGCATTCTGGCCTTGTTGGTCCTCAAGGCAGGTCTGGGTGTTTGCAGCTTCACAGACCCTCAGTGCTGCTTGGCCTTGGAGCCACCTAGAGCTCCTTGGTCTTAGAGCCGCAGCTGCTCACACTCCACTGCAAACTCTGGAGGCCTTGGTAATTCAAACCACATGAATATAACTCCCTTCCTTAGCATACCTTGTTCAGTGGCAAAATCTAGATCTCTACCAGGCTTATCCCAGGATGACACATTAAGATTGCCAGAGACGGCAAACCAAGAGGTAATTGTGTCACATTTAGACAAAAACCTCTCCAATGCGCTCCGTAACAGCTCGTTAAGAGCCAGAAATCAATTGTGATGTTGAAGCGCCCATTCTAAAATCCTATTCTTCCTTTTATTTTCATTTTAAATCATCCACCTTTGTTGTGGCTATACTTTCTTTAAACCGTCTACTATAGTTGCGGCCCTATTACCCCCACTCTCCCTTCTTCTACCAGCAAGAGCAGAAAACCTGCTTTTTGTTGCGGATCCCCAATCTTTACCTTGAGGATTATTTGGTGCACCCCCTGGCTGCAGCAAGTTCTGGGCTCCACGGAGAGAGGTTTGGAGGTTCCCCGTATGAGGCCCCCACCTGTCACAGCCACCCTCGACCCGCAAGGATGACGCAACACCTGGAGCTCTTCTCACTGCAGTTTTATTCCAGGACTTTTTACACTTCTCTCTCTTTTCCCCTCTCTCTTTTTCCTCTCTCTGACCTCTCTCAGCCCTTAAGTAGACATGAGCTGCCAACCCCAAATTGCCAGGTGGGCACTGCCCATAGGTTCACGTATATGCAGGCAGATGATAATCATTGAGTGATCATAGCATAGGTCAGGTTTTTGCCATCTCAGGAGTTGATTATACATCTCCATCAGGTGTGATTCCATGCAGCTCGCTACAATATAGAGTTGTGGTATACAGTAGCAAAAGATACATCTCAAAAACAAATTTTTTCCCTAAGCCTAAGAGAGCATTGTGGATGAGAATGTGGAAATATTGTTAGTGGAAGTGTATTGGGAAGATAATTCTAAAGTTATGTCTCGGGAAGTGCAACTCTCTGGGACTTTCCCAGGGGGAAGAATCCAGGATCCCCCCAATTCCCTAAGATTTTCTAGCCATCCAGCGGGGTGTGTTCCTGCTGCTGAGCTTTCTTTACCCCATCCCACCCTGCCTCCAGGGACCACCTTTTCATCTACAAGGTCCTTGGAACCCTGCAATAGACCCTGCTCCAGTGCTGAAAGAACCAGAGAGGTAAGCCAGTGGCCACACAACAGAACAGTCAGAAGTGCCAATTTCTGGGACCTTCCCAAGGGGACAGAATCCAGACCCCCCAATTCCTTAAGTTTTTCTGTTCATACAGTTGGATGTGTTTCTGCTTCTGGGCTTTCTTTATCCCATCTCCACCCTGCCCCTGAGCTGGCCTTTTAGCCTGTGAAGTCTTTAGAAGCCTGCAACACAGCCTGCTTCAGTGCTGAGGGAATCTGAAAGGTGAGTCAGCACCCACAAACCCAGACAGCCAGACACCCCACTCTCCAGGACCTTACCAGTGGGAGAGAACCTAGAGGCCCGTCCACAACTCCCTATCTTTTCTTGCCAGCCAGCTGGGAGTGTCTCTGCTGCTGGGCTTTCCCCCAAACCACTCTGCCTCCAATCCTGCCCTTTCACCTGTGATGTCCTTGGAATCCTACAACACAGCCTGCTCCAGTGCTTAGGAGACCTAAGAGAGGGCAGACCAAGAAAAACTCCCAAGTACTCAGTCAGTCACAGCAAAGATTCAACCAAGATGTCAAGACTTTGCTGGCCTCATTTGAAGAAATAGATGGGTAGGGACCAATGCAAGAGTTTCTCCAACATCCTGAAAAGCAACATTGTAACACAAGAACCCAGTGAACACACAAGAGGAAGACTTGAACATCCTAACTCAGAAGAAGTAGAAAAATCGACTTTAAAAGTAACCTTATGAAAATGATAGATAATTTTAAACAGGAAGTGAAAAACTCCCTTAAGGAAAGGGAAAAAAAGACAAGCAAAAAGAAGAAATTAATAAATCCCTAAAATATACCCAAGAAAATAAAGAAAAAGCAATGAAACAGGTAAAGGAAACAGTTCATGAAGGCGTAAGTCACAAACAATGCCACAGCAGTTTGGAATTATGATTAATAGGGTGGTATTTATTTAAAGGGGAAAAAACTTACAGATCACCATCCCAGACAACAGCCCTCTACACAACCACAAAGGGAGTCTAGTCGCCAGTGGAGCAGGAAGTGAAGAGAGAGAGGAGAAGAAAGTGGCCGCTTTTTTAAAGGGAGAGAGACCACACCCCAATGGGCTGGTATCTCAGCAGCTATAGGCTGGAGGAGCGGAAGGACCTCCCGCAACACCTCCCCCTTTTGTTTAAGTAAGAGAGTTCTAAACCTACTACGAAATTATATACAGTAAGTACAAATATCCTATTCTAACTAGCTTAGGTCTTGTATAATAAATAACTTGGCCAAGTCATGAGAGAAAAGTAACTACATTTTTATAGTCTTCAAGCCCATCGAAGATCTGAGAAGGGAAATAATGTTACCTGGGTAATTAGGAAGTTCAGTAAAACAACTTCCAAAACATGCAACAAATCACAGAGACAACTAGCTACCTGGGCAATCACCCAAAGTCATGTTAGTAGTGTTGAAGCAACCAACTTTGGCTAAGGCCTAACATAACTGACATACCATTTTCAAAGGCAAGCAACTTTTCAAAACTATCTTACCCTGTCTTGACAGGATATGACAGTCCTGTTTTGTCCATTGATGCATGTTCTGTATCTCTGTCAGTGGTTGAGGTATGGGCATTTCTTTGCCCCAAGGCCAGTTCTGCCAAAAAGAAAGGCTCCAGGTGGAATGTCTTTGGTGCTCCACATTCTCTTGGGAATAGAGCAGTGTTGCCAGGAGCAATTGTGTCTCACTACCACAAAACTCTGAGTAAGATTAAAGGCCATTTTCTACAGCTCTTTGAAGAGGTTGAAGATTATCTATCTATACTGAGTATAATCTCTATATATCTAAAGAAGCTGATTAGTATAATTATAAATGACAAACTTAGATGACTATTAATCTATATAATTCTCAATATCTATCTAACTTAAAGACTAAGAAAATAAACGACTGTGAAACAAATGAGGAGCATGACCTCCAAATATAAACAATGTACAAATATACATTGCAGTAGGTAAATATATGTCAATACACAAACATTATATAAGTATCTTAATCAGAGGTAGAAATGTACACTGCAATATGGTAAATATATACAATATATATCAATACAATATATGTCAATACATAAAAATATTTTAAACAGAGGTAGAAACATGCATGCATACAATAGTCAATATAATTTACCTTTGTATCAATATTCAAGAATCAATACCAATATATTTGTCTAAAAACAGTAACTAACAATTATGAATCTATTATCCCATCATCGCTTTTTTTCAAAATGATCCCTGAGCTTATAAAATTCCTCCCCCAACCCTCAATCATATACTAATTATAATCAACCCCTAAATGATGTCCCTAAATCCAAGGGCAAACTTTACTGGGAGAGGGGACATCGTACTCTAGAATTACTTCCAGCTGTCATGGGGGCGACGTTCTTTCTGGGGGATCCTGTGAAAGTAAAATGATGGTTAAATTTCAAGATCAATGTCTTTTAAAATTGCAAATAGTCTCTGAGTATTTTGTGGAGGTCTGGCCAGAATGTTGTACAAGATGTGCACCATTTCAGCTAACCAAGTTGGGATCGTCTTGTGCAGCTGGTACCCAAAACAGGTCTTGTAGTAGCGCTGTCAGTATCATGACGTCCTATAAACCAGGTGGAGTTGTTGTTATGGGGCCCCATCTTCTTCCTGGAAACTTCAAATGTCACTTCAGGAAAAACTCATTGTTCATTGTGAAAAACTTAAAAATTATATATATATATATATATATATATATATATATATATATATATATATATATTCAATGAAAGGCATGATAGATATATTCAATGAAAAGTATGATAGATATGAAGAAAAGCAAAGATGTTTTCTAAACTCATATTTCTTTCTATAATATATCATGGCTCTTGACATGAGACAGAAACTCCAGAAATTCTGGGTTTTTCTCTTACTAACAGGCTTGGAATTAGAGAGGACTGAGCCAGAGTCCAACTTCAAAACCAACATTATAAATTTAGAAATATGGTTTAATATATTTTACTTACACAACTCATTCAGTTTTCTTGATATTTCCTATTGGGCAGGTATTTTTCCATCTTTCAGTGTCCAAACATCCAGGGTCCCTTGAATTTTTCAAAGATGAGTGTTTTCCTGTGGAGATAAGAACAGAACCCTGCCCCCCATTCTATATGTTTTTCTTACCACCTGTATGAATATCATCATTGTGGATGAGTTGTCATTTCTCCTTTCCAAGAGGTTTCTCTTCTTCAAATTGAAACTTTATTAATTTTGATGGTATCCACAATTTTTCTTCTCCTGTGGAAACAAGAGCAAAACCCCTTCCTCAACGTAGCACATCTCCTGGCTTCCATTGTGAGGTCAGCACATCGTTGAAATAAATCAGTTGATTTAGTTCAGCAGACTTTTTCATTATCCAATGTCTTTCTGCTGCTGTAGTTCCTTTCTCATTAGCGTTAAGAAAACTCAAGGTTAATAAAGCATTATGTAATCTATTTCTGGGGGTATTTTCGGTCCCTTTCTGTTTGTTCAGCATATCCTTTATAGTATGATTTGATCTTTCTATAACTGCCTGACCTGTAGGATTATTTGGTATACCTGTAATGTGTTTTATCTTATAATAATCAAAAAAGCATTTCATTTTCTTAGATACATATGCTGGACCATTATCTGTCTTTATTTGTGCAGGTATACCCATGATGGCCATAACTTCCAATAAATGTGTGATTACCGAATCAGCCTTTTCTGAGCTCAGGGCAGTAGCCCATTGAAAACCTGAATACATGTCTATGGTGTGGTGTACATATTTTAATTTACCAAATTCCATAAAGTGGAACACATCCATCTGCCAGATTTCATTTCTCTTAGTACCCTTTGGCTTACTCCCTGCAGGCAACAGTGTTTGATTATAGAAAGAACAAGTAGGACATCTCTTTATAATGTCCTTAGCTTGTTGCCAAGTAATGGAAAATTCTTTCTTTGGGCCTATACTATTGACATGATGCTTCTTATGAAATCCTGAGGCCTGCAACACACTTCCAATAAATAATTGATCAATCTCAGCATTGCCTTGGGCTAGAGGACAAGGCAGACCTATATGGGACCGGATGGGTGTTATATACATCAGACAAAGCCTGTTCCTGATTATGTCTTGTACCTGGATAAACAATGAAGTCAATTCTGTGTCATCTGGTATAAATTCAGCGGTTTCAATATGCAAGATAACTCATTCTGCATATTGTGAATCTGTAACTATATTAAGAGGTTCTTTAAAATCCCTTAGCACCATAAGAATGGCATATAATTCTGCCTTCAGGACAGAATTATAAGGGCTTTGTTCCATCTTACTCAATTCATCTGACTTGTAACTTGCTTTCATTGATTTATTTGCATCAATATAGAATGTACGGCTCCAGTTATTGGAGCATCATGTACAATTCTAGGAAGAATCCAAGAAGTTCTTTTTATGAGGTTAAGTCTACCATTTTTGGGATAGTTGCTATTAATTTCTCCCAAAAAATTAGCACAAGCTCTTTGCCATGGTTCATTGTCTTCCCATAACTTTTTTATTTCTTCAGTAGTAAAAGGCACTATAATTTCTGCTGGGTCTATACTTCCTAGTTGACGAGGTCTCAGCTTACCTTTTATAATTAATTCAGAGATTTTTTCCACATAAGTTTTTAATTTTTTACTTGGTTTATTAGGTATAAATATCCACTCTAAAATAATATCTTCCCTCTGCATTAGAATCCCTGTAGGAGAAATTCTGGAAGGCAATATGACTAGGATGCAGCTAAGATTTGGGTTCACCTTATCCACATGTGCCTCCTGTAATTTTTCCTCAATCATTGTCAGTTCCTTTTCTGCTTCAGCTTTAAGTTTTCTTTGAATATTCAAATCTTTATCACCATCTAAGGTTTTGTTTAATTGAATTATTAGATCAGGTGTTATCCCAACAGCCGGTCGTAGACTGGAAATGTCTCCTAACAATTTTTGGAAGTCATTAAGAGTCCTTAGCCAGTCTCTCCTAATTTGTGCCTTTTGCATTTTAATTTTCTCTAACTCTATTCTGTAACCTAGGTAATTAATAGAATTTCCTCTTTGAATATTTTCAGGGGCAATTTGTATTCCCCACCTAGGCAAGACTTTCTTTACTTCTTCAAACATCCTTTCTAAAGTATCTTTATTTGAATCAGATAACAAGATGTCATCCATGTAATGATAAATTATGGACTTGGGGAATTGTTTACGAATTATTTCCAATGGCTTACTTACAAAATATTGGCACAATGTAAGACTATTGAGCATACCCTGTGGGAGGACAGTCCATTGATATCTCCTATTAGGCTGAGAATTATTATAAGTAGGCACTGTGAAGGCAAATTTTTCTCTATCCTTTTCTTGTAACGGCATAGTGAAAAAACAATCTTTCAAATCAATAACTATAAGAGGCCATCCTTTTGGTAACAGAGAAGGCAAAGGAATTCCAGATTGTAGTGGGCCCATAGATTTAATTACCTTGTTGACAGCTCTTAAATCTGTCACCATTCTCCATTTACCAGATTTCTTTTTTACAACAAACAGGAGAATTTCAAGGGCTGGTTGATTCTTCAATATGGTGAGCATCTAGTTGCTCTTGCACCAGCTGTTCCAATGCCTTTAATTTATCTTCAGCTAGAGGCCACTGTTTGATCCATATTGGCTTCTCAGTTAGCCATTTTAAAATAGGGCTGTTGGCACCTCTAAAGGTTTGATATTTGCTGTATGTTTTTGTACAGCCTGAATGGCTGGTGACCTTTTCCCATAATACCTCATCATATCCTTCCCAGAATTATGAGTTCCTGGAAGTACAGGAATGTTAATCTGGGTATTCCATTGCTGTAGCAGGTCACAGCCCCATAAATTTATGGCAATATTGGCTATATATGGCCTTAGTCTTCCTATTTGCCCTTCGGGCCCTATGCATTCAACCCATCTTGTGCTTTGTTTTACACAAGATAGGGTTCCAATTCCCAGGAACTGAACATCTACCTCTTGAAGAGGCCAATTCAGATGCCAAGATTCTGGGGTAATGATACTTACATCTGCACCTGTGTCTAATAAGCCTTCAATAAAAATGCCATTTATACAGACTCTTAGGTTTGGTCTTTGATCATTAATAGAAGTCTGCCAAAATATACGTTTACTCTGTCCTACTGGGTTTGTTGTCTCATCCTCCATGCATAATTCATCATTTAGACCAGTATTGCTTTTTACAGCAGAAATTGGAGCTTTTAATTTTCTTGGTGAGGCACGTTCTCCACTGTGACTGGGAATGACTGGGCCAATGTTGGCTTGGGGGCCTGCAAGAGGCCCCCCAAGGAGTTTCCCGAGGATATCGGATTGCCCCATCTGTCTGTTGTTGACCTGCATTCGTTGGACCAATGCCGGCCTTTACCGCATCTCCTACATATACCTGAAGGCCAAGGTCTCCTATGTTTGTCATTCCCAGAAGAGATATTATTCCTAGAAATTCTTTGCCTGCAATCCCTTTGCAAATGTCCTAATTTACCACAATTAAAACACCTGGCAGTTTGATGTCTCCTCATTACTTTGGAAATCACTTCTCCTACCCAAGATTCATCATTATAGCTAAACGTCTCAACATTCATCGTATGCTAAATCCATTCATCCATAGGTGCTGATCTAGACTTTAAAGGCCCAATTATCTTTTTGCATTCTATGTTTGCATTCTCAAAAGCTAGAGATTCAAGAAGTATTCGTCTAGCTTCTGGGTCTGTTACCCCTATGTCCAGAGCCTTAATAATCTTTGCAAAAAGTCAATAAAGGGTTCTCTCTGTCCCTGCCTAATTCTGGTATATGATTCAACCCTTTTTGCTGGATCTTGTATCCTATTCCAAGCATTTAAAGCTGCTTGGTGACATAGACACAGTACTTCATCGTCATAAAGAGCTTGGACCTGTGGATCAGCATATTCTCCTGCACCAAGAATTTGATCTTGGGAAACCTCCACACCTTTTGCTCTTCCTTACTGTTCCATATGTTTGAATTCTTCTCTGAAATAAATTCCAAACATCAAGGAAGGTCCATTATCTAAAACTGCAGACACTAACTGATGGAAATCATGAGGGGTAGCTCTAGCATTAGAAGCCCAAGTCCTTATCATTTCCTTTACATACGCATTGTGCAAGCCAAAATTAACAACAGCTTGCTTAATTTCTTTCAGATCATTCATTGCTATTGGCGTCCATCTAGCTTCTCTGACTCCCTTTGAGCCTTTAGAAGTTGACGCTTTGTCAGAATTAAGTATAGGGTATGTTGCTAGAACCCTGGGTAAGCCAGTTCTAATAGCTGGTGGAGGCATTGTATCCTGTCCTTGTGCCTCCTTACTCTGTTCACCAGCTGCAATAATTTCTCCAATCTTTTCAAATCTTTTTATCATTGTCTCTCTTAAATCCTGAATCTCCTGACCTGTATATATTTCCAGTGATTTTACTGAGGTATCAATTTTTTGGTCCCCATTCTGCACCTGTGATTTCAAAGCTTTAATTTTTTTCTTTCAAAGATAACATGTCTTCCTTAAAATTTTCTTGTATATCATGTAGATTCCTATCTTGGAGGTACATTCTGTCTGTTACCTTATCAAAACATTGTAATAAAGTCTGAAGGTCAAATTCAACAGCCTGAACCCTTTCAGGTAACTTTCTAATACCCTTGGATATGGAGTCAATTTTGTCTGTCATAGTATCCACTTGTTCAGATAACCTCTGATTTTCAATAATTTTAATCCTGTCAATTAGTTGTTCATTATTAGTTCGTAAAGATTCTATCGTTCTTAGGAGTGCCATATTCTTCTGTTCATTATTAGTTTGTAAAGATTCTATCATTCTTAGAAGTGCCATATTCCTCCTTAATGATAGAATATGGAAAATAAAACTGAAACCTAGTAACAAGCAAATTAAGGTATCCCCACAATCATATAAACCTTGTATGACAAAATCCATTGTATTAGTAAATATAAATTTACTAATCCATTGTATTAGTGAAAACAAAGCAGTAAAATTTGCATTAGAAACGAAAACTGCCATATTACCTATTATCCAGCAGGTGGCGCTGTTGCCAAGTTGCGATGAAAACAGGGTCCTGTTTCAGTGCCTTAATAGATGTTAAAAACTGGAAAATGCGAGTTTCTCAACAAAGTAAATGTAATTAAATCAATTCCAGAGACGGAACCAGAAACCCAGAATCCAAGGGTAGAGAAGAGCAACCTGGAAGCCGCTTATGCCTCCACGTGACAGAATCACCCTGAGGGGTTGCAGCTTTCAGCAACCAGCAACCGCGTGCTCTGGTTCACACCACTTAAGAGCTGTGCTTGCAAGGGAGATTTAAAAACGACTCAGAAAAGAGCAAACCACACGAGCAGAGACTACGTGGGCCTGTGGAGTTTAAATCCACGTGGGGAGGCAGACAATAGGGTGCGTGGGGACTGAAAGTTAATCTGAGGTGTCTAAAGGGAAAATATAAAGAACTGCAGCAAGAAAAGCCAGTGCGTGATGATTTATATTAAGCTGTTGGCTCCACGCACAAGACACAGGCCACAAGGCAGCCGCCGCCACAGCCGCCACAAGGCACAGGCCGCGGCTAAGAAAGGGAGGGGCTCGCGCCAAGCCGAACTCGCAGCTGGCAGCCGAGCGCGGGGGGAGGAGAGGTCCTAACACCAAACGTTGGGCGCCAACTGAAAGCGTAAGTTACAAACAATGCCACACCAGTTTGGAATTATGATTAATAGGGTGGTATTTATTTAAAGGGGAAAAAACTTACAGATCACCATCCCAGACAACAGCCCTCTGTGCAACCTGGAAGGGAGTCTAGTCGCCAGCGGAGCAGGAAGTGAAGAGGGGAGAGGGAAGTGGCCACTTTTTAAAGGGAGAGAGACCACGCCCCAATGGGCTGGTATCTCAGCAGCTATAGGCTGGAGGAGCGGAAGGACCTCCCGCAACAAGTTCAAGACTTGAAGACCAAAATGGAAGTAATAAAGAAAACATAAAACAAGTGGAGTGTATATATGGAAAATCTAGTTAAATGAACAGAATACAAGAGATAAAAGAATCGCAGACACTGAAGATACTATAGAAAAAATAGACTCATTGATCAAAGAAAACATTGAATCCAAAAAATTCTGAACACATAACATCCAGGAAATTTGGAATACCATGAAAAGACTAAAGCTGAGATTAATAGGAGTAGAAGAAGGAAAGTATATTCAACAAAATCATAGAAGAAAACTTTCTCAACATAAGAAGGATATTCCTATGAAGGTACAAGCAGCTTACAGAACACCAAATAGACTGGATTAAGAGAAAATACCCTCACCATTTAATAATCAAAACACAAAACATACAGAATAAAGAAAGAATATTAAGAACTGCAAAGGAAAAATGTCAAGTAATATATAGAGGTAAACCTATCAGAATTACACCTGACTTCTCAATGGAAACCATGAAAGCCAGAAGGTCTTGGATAGATGTGCTGCAGAAACTGAGACACCATGCATGGAAGCCCAGAATACTATATCCTGCACAGCTTTCTTTCACCATCGATGGAGAAAACAAGATAGTCTGTGACAAAAACAAATTTAAACAATATGTATGCACAAACCAGGACTTACAGAATATTCTAGAAGGAAAAGCTCAACCCAAGGAAACTAACAACATCCACAATAACACAGACATCTGATAACTCTCCATCAACACAACTCAAAAAATGGAAACACAAGCACTACCAACAAAAAATATATGGGGTTAACAACCACTGGTCATTAATATCACTTAATATCAATGGACTAAAATTACTAATAAAAAGGCACAGGTAAAGGGAATGGATAAAAATACAGGATCCAGCATTCTGCTTAAAAAAAAAAATCCCTCAACCTCAAAGGCAGACACTACCTCAGAGTAAAAGGTTAGGAAAAGTTTTCCAATCAAACAAACCTAAGAAACAAGCAGGTGTGGCTATACTAATATCTAACAAATTTGATTTCAAACTAAAATCAATCAGAAGAGATGGATAGGGACACTTTTTACTCATAACAGGAACAATTCACCAATCCTGAATATCTATGCCCCTAATATAGAAGCACCCACATATGTAAAAAAAAAATTACTAAGACTCAAATCACACATCAATCCAACAGACTCATAGTAAGAGATTACAACACTCCTCTCTCATCAGTGGCGAGATCAACCAGACAGAAACTTAACAGAGAAAAAAAGAACTAACAGATATAATGAATCAAAAAGACATCAATTGAACATTCCACCCAAACAGGAAAGAATATACCTTCTTCTCAACACCTTATGGAACCTTCTCAAAAATTGATCACATACTCAGTAACAAAGCAAAAATACCCAGATATAAAAAATTGGAGTAACCACCTGTGTTTTATCTTATCACCATGGAATAAAGTTAGAATTTAATAATAATACTTCCCCCAGAAAGCCTACAAACTCATGGAAGTTGAACCGTCAACTACTAAACCACCCCTAGATCAAGGAAGGAATAAAGAAAGAAATTAAAGTCTTCCTTGAATTCAATGAAAATGAAGACACAACATACTCAAACCTATGGGACACTATGAAATCAGTGCTAAGAGGAAAGTTCATAGCACTAAGTGCCCACATAAATAAAATGGAGAAAGCTCATATTAGAGATTTAACAGCACACATGAAAGCTCTACAACAAAAAGAAGCAGACTCACCAAGGAGGAGTGGAAGATTGGAATAATCAAACTGAGGGCTGAAATCAACGAAATAGAAACACAGAAATTAATGAACCAGAGAGCTCAGTTTTTGAGAAAATCAACAAGATTGACAAACCCTTATCCAATCTAATCAAAAGGTGGAGAAAGAACACCCAAATTAACAAAATCAGAATTGAAAACGGTGACATGAGAAAAGACATTGAGGAAATTCAGAGAATCATTAGGTCTTACTACAAAAGCCTGTGCTTCACAAAATTGGAAAATGTAAAAGAATTTGACAATTTTTTAGATAGATACTATATACCAAAATTAAATCAAGACCAGATGAGCAATTTAAATAGACCTATAAGTTGTGAGTAAATAGACTGTTATTGAAAACCTCCCAACCAAAACAAGTCCAGGGCCAGATGATTTTAGTGAAGAATACCAGAACTGCAAAGAAGAGTTAATGGCTTTACTCCTCAATGTGTTCCACATAATAGAAAAAAGAAGGGTCATTGCTAAACTCTTTTTATGAAGCTACAGTTACCTTGATACTAAAATCACACAAAGAATGAACTAAGAAAGAGAATTACAGACCGATCTCACTCATAAACATGGACACAAAAATTCTCAATAAAATACTGGAAAACTGAATCCAAGAACAGATCAAAATATTATCCATTATGATCAAGTAGGCTTCATCCCAAAGATACAGGGCTTGTTCAACATAGAAAGATCTATCAATGTAATCCATCATATAAATAAACTGAAAGAGAAAACTCTACCAGAGAACACCTACACCTTCAGTGAGGTGACCAGAAACAAGATCAATTAAAAAAAATCAATGGCCCTCCTATAAACAGAGGATAAAAAAGCTGAGAGGGAAATCAGTGGAGTAATACATTTAACAATAGTCACAAATAGCATAAGTATCTTGGGGTAACACTAACCAAGGAAGTAAAAGACCTATTTGACAAGAACTTTAAGTCTTTGAAGAAAAATTGAAGAGGATACCAGAAAATGGAAAGATCTCCCATGATCTTGGATACATAGGATCAACAGAGTAAAAATGGCAATCTTACCAAAGGCAATCTATAGATTCAATGCAATTACCATCAAAATCGCAACAAAGTTTTCACACACCTTGAAAAAACAATAATCAACTTTATATGGACAAACAAAAACCCAGGATAGCCAGAATAATCCTATACAATAAAGGAACTTCTGGAGGCATTAATATCCCTGACATCAAACTCTATTACACTGCTACAATAATTAAAACAGATTAGTATTGGCATAAAAACAGAGATGTTGACCAATGGAATGGAATTGAAGACCTCGATATTAATCCACACACCTATGAACACTTGATTTTTGACAAAGAATCTAAAATTATACAATGGAAGAAAGAAAGCATCTTTAACAAATTGTGCTGGCATAACTGGATGTCAACCTGTAGAAGAATGAAAATGGATCCATATCTATCACCATGCATGAAACTCAAATACAAATGGATTAAAGACTCCAATATAAATCCAACCACACTGAATCTGATAGAAGAGGAAGTATGAAGTAGCCTGCAATGCATGGGCACAGGATACCACTTCCTAAATATAATGTCAGTAGTACAGACAATAAGACCAACAATGTAAAGCAAAGGACACAGTCAATAAGACAAAAAGACAACCTAATGAATGGGAGAAGATAGTCTCCAATCCCACATCAGACAAAGGACTGATCTCCAAAATCAATAAAAAGTCAAAAAATAGACATTAAAATTCTGAATAACCCAATTAAAAATGGGGTATTGAACTAAACAGAGAATTCTCAATAGAAGAATTTCAAATGGCCAAAAGATACTTAAGGACATATTCAACTTCCTTAGCTATCAAATCAAAACAACTTTGAGATGCCATCTTATACCTCTCAGAATGGCTGAAATAAAAAAACAATGACAAATTATGCTTGAGAGGATGTGGAGTTAGGGAAACACTAATCCCATTGCTTGTGGGAATGCAGACTTATATGTACAATGACTTCAGAAAGAATTGTGGTGGTTTCTCAGAAAATTGTGAGTGAACCTACCTCAGTATCCAGGAATACCACTCTTGAGAATATACTCAAAAGATGCCCAATTATACTACAAAAGCATTTGTTCAACTATGTCATGGCAGCTTTATTTGTAATAGCCAGAGCCTGGAAACAACCTATATGCCCCACAATAGACCAATGGATAAAGAAAGTGTGGCACATCTATACATTAGCGTACTATTACGGAGTAAAAAAAAATGACATCTTGAAATTTGCATGGAAATGGATGGAAGTAGAAAACACTATCCTGAGTGAGATAACCCAGACCCAAATATATGAATATGGTATATACTCACTCAGTAGTAGATTCTAGCCATAACCAAAGGACATTAAGCCTATTGTTCATTATCCTAGAGAAGCTAAGTAATAAGGTAAAACCAAAGAAAAGCATATATAGATCCACCTGGAAAATGGAAGCAAACAAGATCACCTGGCAAAAGTTGGGAAAACTGGGGTGGAGGTAGGAGGAAGGGGAGAAGGGGAGGAAGAGAGAATATGGGTAGGGTTGGGGAGAGCTTGGGGGAGTGCGATGGTTAAATTGGAGCAGATATAGGACAGATATAGAAGCAGGGAAGGATTTATCTTAATTGAGGGAGACATTTTGGGGTTTGAAAGAGGCTTGGCTCTGGAAGGATTCCCAAGAGTCCACAGGGATGACCCCAGCTAGGACCTTGGGCAGTGAAGGAGGGTGCCTGACTGGCCTTGTCCTGTAATCATACTGATGACTATCTTGAATATCACCATAGAACCTTCATCTGGCAATGGATGGAGACAGAGACAAAAACCCACATTGGAACACAGGACTGAGCTCCCAAGGTCCATTTGAAGAGTGGAAGGAGGGAGACTATGAGCAAAAAAGTCAGGACCACGAGGGATTCACCCACTGAGACAGTGTGTTTGAGCTAATGGGAACTCACCAACTCCAGATGGACTGGGAATGAACAAGCATGGGGTCAAACTTGTCCCTCTGAATGTGGTTGACAGTGGGGCAGACTGAGGGGCCAATGGCAATGGCACTGGGATTGGTCTCTATTGCATGCTTTTAGGGATCCTATTCTCTTTGGATGCATACCTTGCTCAGCCTGGATGTAGTAGGGAGGGCCTTGGACTTCTCACTGAGCAGGGTCACCTTGACCTCCCTTAGGACTGGAGGGGGTGTGGGAGGATGTTGGGGGAAGTGGGAGGGAAGTGGGAGGAGTGGAGGAAGTGGGAATTTTGATTGGTATTGTTTTTTAAAGTAATAATAACAGTTATGTCTCCTTGTAGTGTTCAAGATAATCAAATTCTTACCAATATGATCACCTAAACAAGACCACAACAAAGAGCACAACCATACACATTGCAAAGTGTTTGAGAAAAAGTTGAGGAGTCCTGAATCCATACCACTCACTAATGGAAACTGAGAAGATCTAAGAAAGGGAGAAACATTCTTTGCCAGAAAATAACACATCAATTGGGTATTGAATATCAAATATTTTTCTTAAACTTGCTTTTTTCAGGTATTTAGGCACAGAAAACAGAGTATGAATTCATAGAGAATCCTGGCCGTGAGTAGTAAGGTCTTGGTTGTAACAAACACAGACAAGTATCTGTTAGGCCTTCAGAACTGGTTTCTGAGAGAAGTGTTGAAGGGATTGGAGACTCAAGATACAGAAATCCTGAATTGCGATCATCAGAGATTAAGTGAGCATTTTGATTTTGGCATTACTATATTTCAAAATTTATTCAAACAGTGGAGATCACTCCTGTGAACTTTTTGAAAGCAGCAAGGGTTCAAACAGAAAGTTTGTGTCGCCCATTCATTGTATGTTCTACCATGATTCTGGCCTCATTCAGTACTATGCAGAGAATTTCTGTGAAGGTAAATTCAAAGGTAATGTTGTTACAGACTGTAGGTTCTTTGTTTTGTTTTGTTTTGGTTTTTTGAGATAGGGTTTCACTGTAGCTTTGGAACCTGTACTGGAACTAGCTTTTGTAGACCAGGCTGACCTTAAACTCACAGAGATTCACCTACCTCTTTCTCCTAAGAACTGGGATTAAAGGCATGCACCACCAACACCTGGCTCTTAACATGCAACTATCCTGTCTGAAAAAGTTTTCTTGTGGTAATCCACCTCTTATGGCTTTCATAATCTTTCTGTCCCATTTTCTGCATAGATCTTCACACCTTGAGAGAAGAAATATAATGTGGACCTCCAAAAAGGTTGAGTGTTTTGATGTCAATTATTCTCTGCATGTTGATCAGCTTTGGTCCTTATGTTTGTAGTGGCATTCATTTTATTTTAATAAATAAAGACTGCCTGAAGATCTGAGAATAAAACAGTTCCACTGGTCAGCCTTACAGACCAGGTTATGGTAACACACACATTTGATCCCAGTAACTACAATGATGCATGCTTTAATCACAGTAGCCATACTAGTTCCATTGAAATCAGATGGTACATGCCTTTAATCCCAGTGTATTCTCACTCTGAGATTCTAGAAAGTAGGATTTCCATTTCAGACTGAAGTCAAGGTAAAAGTCAGTGGTTGGCTGTTTTGCTTTTTGAATCTTCAGGTTGAACCCCAATTTCTGTCCCTGATTTTATTAATCATGCCTAATTTGGCACCCAACTTTTTGTGGTATGAATTTATGAAAAAGCCATTTATCTGAGGCTTTTTATCCACCATCCCAGGCCAGGGCAGTTATTAAAATTCCAGCTCTAGGCATTGGAACCCAAACCTAGCTGGCTCTCCTGGCACAGAGATCAGGTCTCCGTGCTGGTTGGGTAGCTCTTAAACAAAGCGCCTACCTTGCTTGATGCAGGCAGGCTAGTGAAACAAAGGAACTCCCGCCCGCTAGGTTGCCCTGAGGATTCAGAGGGGACCCAGCGCCCAGACAGGCTGAGCTGGGTGATGTTATGTGCCCAGAGACAGCAAGGGGGCCGAGGTGGGGAGGGATGCAAGCTGGCTGGGATAGGAAGAAAGAGGTAGTATGCAGGGCGTAGAGGCCCTGCAGAGAGCCCAAGAAGGATAGGGGGTTGAGGAACTTCTGAGTTCCCTGTCCCGGGCTGCTGCCACGGGGTCCGAAACTCACCCCGATGTTCAACTTTAAGTCTTTGAAAAAAGAAATTGAAGAAAGAATGCCCATGTCCTTGGATAGGAAGGATCAACATAGTAAAAATGACAATCTTACTGAAAACAATCAATAGATTCAATGCAATCCCCATCAAAATCCCAACACAATTCTTCACAGACCATGGAAGAACAAAAATCAACTTCATATGGAAAAACAAAAAACCCAGGATAGCCAAAACAATATTATGCAATAAAGGAACTGCCGGAGGAATCACCATCAAGCTCTATTACAGAGCTACAGTACTGAAAACAGCTTGGTATTGGGATAAAAACAGATGTTGATCAATGGTATCAAATTGAAGACCCAGATATTAATCCACACACCTATTAACACCTGATTTTTGTCAAAGAAGCTAAAATTATACAATGGAAAAAAGAAAGCATCTTCAACAAACTGAATGTCAACCTGTGGAAGAATGAAAATAGATCCATGTCTATCGCCATGCACAAAACTCAAGTCCAAATGGATTAAAGACCTCAATACAAATCTGACCATACTGACCACAAGAGAGAAGAAAGTGTAAAATAGCCCTCAATGCATGGACACAGGAGACTACTTTTTAAATATAACCTCAGTAGTACAGACAATAAGAAAAACAATAAATAAATGGGGCCTCCAAAAACTGAGAAGCTTCTGTAAAGCAAAGGGCACAGTTAATAAAACAAAAAGGCAGCTTACTGAATGGGAAAAAATCTTTACCAACCCCACATCAGAAAAAACACCGATCTCCAAAATATATTTTAAAAAACTCAAGAAATTAGACATTAAAATTCTAAATATTCAAATTTAAAAAACGGTATACAGAACTAAGCAGCGATTTCTCAACAGAAGAATTTCAAATGGCCAAAAGATACATAGGGACATGTTCAACCTTCTTAGCTATCTGGGGAATGCAATTCAAAAACAGCTCTAAGATACCATCTTACACCTGACTAAGATCAAAAACACCAATGATAGCTTATGCTGGACAAGATGTAGAGTAAGGAGAACACTCAGCCATTGCTGATGGGAATGCAAACTTGTGCAACTTTGGAAGTCAGTATGGTGGTTTCTCAGAAAATTGGGAATCAATGTATCTCAGTATCCAGCAATACCACTCTTTGGAATATATGCAAAAGATGCTCAATCATATTACAAAAGTATTTGTTCAGCTATGTTCATAGCAACAATATTTGTAATGTCCAGAACCTAGAAACAACCTAGATTTCCCTCACCTGAAGAATGGATATTTACAAATTAGAGTAATATTCAACGGCAAATAAACAATGACATCTTAAAGTTTGCATGCAAATAGATGGAATTAGAAAACACTATCCTGAGTGAGGTTATCCAGACCCCAAAAAAATGAATATGGTATGTACTCTCTCATAAGTGGATTCTAGCCATTAGACAAAGGACATTGAGTCTATAGTTCATGATCCTAAAGAAGCTAAGTAAATAAGGTGAACCCAAAGGAAAACATATATAGATCAGCCTAGGCATCAGAAACAGAAAAGATTGCCTGGCAAAATTTGGGAGCATGGGGTTAGGGGTAGAAGGAAGGGGAGAAGGGGAAGGTTGGGGAAAACTTGAGGGAATGGGATACTCGAGATGGAGGAAGGACAAATACGAGAGCAAGGAAAGAGATATCTTGATTGAGTGAGCCATTGTGGGGTTAGCAAAAAACCTGGCTCTAGAAAATTTCCACGAATCCACAAGGATGACCCCATCTAAGAACCTAAGCAATAAAGCAGAGGGTACCTGAACTGGCCTTGCCCTGTCTGTATTCAGACTGATTATTATCTTAAATATCATCATAGAACCTTCATCCAACAACAGATGGAAACAAAGGCAGAAAACCACTTCAAAGCACTGGGCTGAGCTCCCAAGGTCCAGTTGAATAGTGGAAGGAGTGAGAATATGAACAAGCAGGTCAAGACCATGAGGTCTTCACCCACTCAGACAGTTTGCCTGAACTAATGGAAGCTCACCAACATCAACTAGCCTGGGAGTGAAGGAGCATGTGATCAAATTAGTCCCTCTGAATGTGGTTGACAGTTAGGGCAGACTGAGGGGCCACAAACAATGGCACTGAAATTTGTCTCTACTGCATGTACTGGCTTTGGGATCCTATTCTCTTTGGATGTAGTAATAGGAGCGGCGGGGCTGCGTCCCCAACACCCTGGCCACCTCTGGCTTGCTTATGCCCTGAAATAGTTACACGGAAACGGTATTCTTTTAATCACTGCTTGGCCCATTTCTATCTAGCCTCTTCTAGGCTAACTCTCACACCTGGACTAGCCCATTTCTTATCATCTGTGTAGCACCGGTCTTACCGGGAAGATTCTAGCCTATGTCCATCCTGGGTCGGGGCTTCATCGCATGCATCTTCCCGGGAGCTGGGAGCATGGTGTCTCGCTGAGGCGTCTGCTCCCGAGAGGAGAGCTGTGGAGTCTGAGCTCACTTCCTCTTCGTCCCAGCCTTCTGTTCTGTTTACTCCTCCCACCTATGTTCTAAGCTATGAGGCCAAGCAGTTTCTTTATTATAATTAACTAATGAAATCAACAGATTGATATATGACACTCCCACATCATTTGGATGTATACCTTACTCAATCTAGATGTAGTAGGGAAGGCCTTGCACTTGCCACAGAGCCAGGTGCCTTGTCTTAGGATTGTAGGGGGGAGGGCTGGCAAGTTGTGTGCAGGGAGCGAGAGGAAGGAAGGTTGTGGGAATTTCTATTGGTATTTTAAAAAAAAAGAAAATAAGATCCCTCCTTTTACTACCTCCTAAAGACATACCTAGCCATCAATGATAGGGATTATTTTATGATAAAAGAGTGGAGAAAGATCTTTATCACAACTCAGAACAAAAACCAAGCAAGGTTCACTCTCCCAATATCTGAGAAAATAGTTGTAAAACAAAAATTGTTAGAAGAAATTTTAAAGAAAATGTTACTTCATACTTTTCAAAGAACTATTAATCAAAACATAATTACCATTCTAAATATAGATGCATCAAACACTAACTTACCCAGTTTTGCAAAGCAGATACTACTCGATACAAAACTTGTTCTTTCAATGCAGTGATAGTAGTGAATACATTATGACTCTCTGACCTTCAGATGGAAGAACTACACACACATACACACACACACATACACACACACACACACACACACACACACACATACATAGATTAAGTGACACCAGAATTTGAGTAGACATATTCAGATATTCAGAACATTCTGCCCTAACACAGAATATACCTATTTTTCAGTAGCCAGTGGAAATTAGCCTAAAATAGGTCATGTATGAGGACACAAAGCAAGTCTCACTAAATACCGGAAAATTGAAACAACTCTTCATATTCTATTGTTTTTCTTGGATCAAGACTGAAAAGAGGAATTTAAATTTCAGAAAACATATATACTCATGAGGCTTAAATAAAACACTATTGGGCTGGCTGACCAGGATTGAGCCAGTGACCTGGTCCAGAGCAGACCAGAGATAGCAGACTCCACCAGAACAGGTATAGGGGAGTAACCCTGAGTGTATCCAGAGACCACTAGGGTCCAGACATGAATCTGGCACCTTCAAGCAAGTAGACCTATGCCAGAATCCCTGTGGATGTGGGCATGAGTCTAGGACCTCTGAGGAACTAGGCTTGAGCAAGGACCTCTGCCAGTCTGGGTGTAAATCTGGAACCTCCAAGGCAGGAACCAGAGATCTCTGCAGGGTCAGGCATGAGTTTGGGACCTCAGAGGGAGTAGGCTTGAACCAGGACTTCTGTGGGCCTGGGCATTGGTCTGAGACATCAAAGGTAAGAGGCAGGATCCTGAAACATCTGCAGGTCCTAGCATGAATCTGGGACCTCTGAGGGAGTAAGCCTGAGCCAGGTACTCTGCAGTTATGGGTGCACCTGAGCCTGGGAAATCCTAGGCAGTAGACCGGAGCCAGAGAACTTTGCAGGACCAACTCCAAGCAGGGACTTCTGCAGGAGATGATCCAGATCAGGATTTACAGAAACAGATCAAAACAGGTAACCTAGGTCAAAGCCAGCCTGAAACAGCAAACTCCAAGAGAGCAGAGCAAAGCTCAGGAGTGCTGAGCTATCTCCAGGAACACCGAGTAAACAACAGGGTAACTAGAACTGTGGCACTAACTGTACACGAGAAACAACCATCTGAACTTTGGATTCACTGGCATCTAGAAAATTAATCAACAGACTCTCATACAGTCCCACCCACACCTATTAGAGGAAAAGATGAGTAGAAAAGGTAAGAACACATGCAACACCACAGAGAGACACACCATACCAGTAAAACCTAAAGACCCTACAACAGCAAGACTTGAATAACCAAATATAGATGAAGTAGAAGAAAATGACCTAAAATAACTTCAAGAGAATGTTTGAAACTCTTAAAGATGAAATGAGGAGAGCGGTGAGTGCCTGCCTACCGGGCAGGCTTCAAGGTCCCCTGTAAGGGAGCCCGGGCACCTTCAGCTCGTGCGCCAGGATCTTCTCTGTGCTCTCCTGGATCTCGCCCCCCCTCCCCCTGATCCGTTCATCCTTTTGTCCCCGGATCATTGGGCTACCAGGCGGCACTGTTTAGGTGCTGAGGAATTCAATCTGGACGGGTGAGTGTGTGCTATGCAGGGGCAGATTGTCCCAGAAGAGAGAACAAACCAACCTCCCCGAGCTCCTTCTGCAGGGCTGTCTTTCTTACACATGACCCCCCCCCAAGTCTGCATTTTCTACAAAGTACTTTGCTCAAGAACAGTTTTCTGCTCCTACACTAAGGCTACCCACCCAGAGTGGTAAGCGCCTACCTATGGGACAGGCCTCAAGGACCTCCGGAAAGGGAGCAAGTGCACCTTCAGCTTGTGCGGCAGGGTGTCCTGTGTTCTACTCGTCCACACCCTGCCCCCAAGTTCCCCCTTTTGTCCTCGGGTCATTGGACTACAAGGAGTCCATGTTTTGGTGCTGAGGAGTTCCATCTGGATGGGAACGGTTCCTGCTTCTACACTGAAGAGATACACAAGCACAGCAAAGACTGTACCAAGACACCAGGGCTCTCCTGGCTCCACTTGAAGGAAGAGATGGGAAGGAGCCAATGCAAGAATTCCTCCAACAACCTGAAAGGCAACATGACATCACCAGAATCCAGGGATCCAGAAATAAGAAGAATTGTACAGCCTACTCCAGAAGAATTAGAAGAAATCGACTCAAAAGTGAACTACATGAAAATAATAGAAGACCTTAAACAGGAGGTGAAAAACTGCCATAAACAATTAGAGATTACAAATAAGAAGATAAAGGAAATGAATAAATCGCTCAAAGACACTCAAGAAAACCAAGAGAAACAAGAAAAAGCAAGCAAACAGGTAAGGGAAGCGGTTCAAGACTTGAAGAAGGAAATGGAAGCAATGAAGAAAACACAAACCAAGGGAAGGATGGAGATGGAAAATCTGGGTAAAAGAACAGGAACTACAGAGACAAGTACTAACAACAGATTACAAGAAATAGAAGAAAGAATGTCAGACACTGAAGATACCATAGAGAAAATAAACACACTGATCAAAGAAAAAAGCAAACCCAACAAATTCTCATCACAAAACATTCAGGAAATCTGGGACACAATAAAAAGACCAAACTTAAGAATAATTAAGTTAGAAGAAGGAGAAGTACAACTCAGCAGTCCAGAAAATATGTTTAATAAAATTATAGAAGAAAACTTTCCCAACCTAAAGAAAGATATTCCTTTGAAGGTTCAAGAAGCATACAGAACACTGAATAGATTGAACCAAAAAAAATCTCCTTGCCATATAATAATCAAAACAAAAAAACATACAGAATAAAGAAAGAATATTAAGAGCTGCAAAGGAAAAAGGCCAAGTTACTTATAAAGGTAAACCTATCAGACTTACACCTGAATTCTCCATGGAAACCATGAAAGCCAGAAGGTCCTGGATAAATGTACTTCAGAAACAAAGAGACCTTGGATGCAAGCACAGACTACTAGACCCAGCAAAGCTTTTCTTCACTATAGATGGAGAAAACAAAATTTTCCAGGATAAAAAAATTTAAACAATACGTAGCTACAAATCCAGCCTTACAGAAAGTAATAGGAGGAAAATCACAAACCAAGGGGTCCAACAATGACCACAATAGCTCAAACATCTAGAGACCTTTCACCAGCACAACTCAAAAAAGGGAAACACACAAAATCTACTACTAAAAAAGTGACCGGAGTTAACAACCACTGGTCATTAATATCACTTAATGTCAATGGACTCAACTCACCTATAAAAAGGCACAGGCTAAGAGACTGGATAAGAAAACAGGATCCAACATTCTGCTCTTTACAAGAAATACACCTCAACCACAAAGACAGGCACCTACTCAGAATAAAGGGCTTGGAAAAGGCTTATCAAGCAAATGGACCCAAGAAACAAGCAGGTGTGGCCATACTAATTTCTAACAAAGTTGACTTCAAACTTAAATCAATCAGAAAATATAGAGAGGGACATTTTATACTCATAACAGGAACAATTCATCAGGATGAAGTCTCAATCCTGAATATCTATGCCCCTAATATAAAAGCACCCATGTACATAAAAGAAACATTACTAAAACTCAAGGCTGTCATCAAACAACACACAGTAACAGTAGGAGACTTAAACACTCCTCTCTCACCAATGGACAGGTCAATCAGACAGAAACCTAACAGAGAAATAAGAGAATTAATGGAGGTAATGAATCAAATGGACTTAAAAGACATCTATAGAACATTCCACCCAAATAGGAAAGAATATACCTTCTTCTCTGAAGCTCATGGAACCTTCTCGAATATTGACCACATACTCGGAAACAAAGGAAACCTCCACAGATACAAAAAAATATTAGTGTCCACCTGTGTCTTATCAGATCACAACGGATTAAACTTAGAAGGCAACAACCACACTACCCCCAGAAAGCCTACAAACTCATGGAAACTGAATAGTCAACTACTGAACCACACCGGGATCAAGGAAGAAATAAAGAAAGAAATTAGAGTCTTCCTTGAATTCAATGAAAATAAAAAAACAACCTACATAAACTTATGGGACACTATGAAAGCAGTCCTGAGAGGAAAGCTCATAGCACTAAGTGCCCACTTAAAGAAAACAGAGAAAGCACACATTGGAGACTTAACAGCCCACCTGAAAGCTCTAGAAAAAAAAGAAGCAGACTCACCTAGGAGGAGTAGAAGCCTGGAAATAATCAAACTGAGAGCAGAAATCAACAAAATAGAAACACAGAAAACAATCCAAAGAATCAATGAAACAAAAAGCTGGTTCCTGGAGAAAATCAACAAGATTGATAAACCCCTATCCAAACTAATCAAACAGCAGAGAGAATATGCAAATTAATAAGATCAGAAATGAAAAGGGGGACATAACCACAGACACAGAGGAAATTCAAAGAATCATTAGATCTTACTACAAAAACCTGTATGCAACAAACTAGAAAATGTAAAAGAAATGGACACATTTTTAGATAAATCCCATATACCAAAGTTAAACCAGGACCAGGTGAACAATCTAAATAGACCTGTTAGCCGCGAAGATTAGAAGCTGTGATCAAAAACCTCCTGACCAAAAAAAAGCCCAGGACCAGATGGTTTCAATGTGGAACTTCCAAGAAGAGCTAATACCTATACTCCTTAGTGTATTTCACAATATAGAAACAGAGGAGTCATTGCCAAATTCCTTTTATGAAGCTACAGTCACTCTGATACCAAAACCACACAAAGACTCAACCAAGAAAGAGAATTACAGGCCAATCTCACTCATGAACATCGATGCAAAAATCCTCAACAAAATACTGGCAAACCGTATCCAAGAACACATTAGAAAAATTATCCATTATGATCAAGTAGGCTTCATCCCAGAGATGTAGGGCTGGTACAACATACGAAAATCTATCAATGTAATCCATCATATAAATAAACTGAAAGAAAAAAACCATATGATCATTTCATTAGATGCTGAAAAAGCTTTTGACAAAATTCAACATCCCTTTATGATAAAAGTCTTGGAGAGATTAGGGATACAAGGGTCATAACTAAAGATAATAAAAGCTATTTACAGCAAACTGACAGCTAACATCAAACTAAATGGAGAGAAACTCAAAGCTATCCCACTAAAATCAGGAACATGGCAAGGCTGTCCACTTTCCCCATACCTCTTCAATACAGAGCTTGAAGTTTTAGCAATAGCAATAAGACAACATAAGGGGACCAAGGGGATTCGAATTGGGAAAGAAGAGGTTAAACTTTCATTATTTGCAGAAGATATGATAGTGTACATAAGCGACCCCAAAAACTCCACCAAAGAACACCTAAAACTGATAAACACCTTTAGTAATGTGGCAGGATACAAGATCAACTCCAAAAAATCAGTCGCCCTCCTAAATACAAAGGATATGGAAGCAGAGAGGGAAATCAGAGAAGCATCACCTTTCACAATAGCCACAAATAACATAAAATATCTTGTGGTAACTCTAACCAAGGAAGTGAAAGATCTATTTGACAAGAACTTTAAGGCATTGAAGAAAGAAATTGAAGAGGATACCAGAAAATGGAAGGATCACCCTTGCTCTTGGATTGGGAGGATCAACATAGTAAAAATGGCAATTCTACCAAAGGCAATTTATAGATTCAATGCAATCCCCATCAAGGTCCCATCAAAATTCTTCACAGATCTTCAGAGGACAATAATCGACTTTATATGGAAAAACAAAAAACCCAGGATAGCCAAAACAGTCTTACATAATAAAGGAACTTCTGGAGGCATTACCATCCCTGACTTTAAACTCTATTACAGAGCCACAGTAATGAAAACAGTGTGGTATTGGCATAAAAACAGAGAAGTCGACCAATGGAATCGTATAGAAGACCCAGATTTTAACCCACAAGCCTATGAACACCTCATTTTCGATAATGGAGCTAAAAGTATACAATGGAAGAAAGAAAGCATCTTCAACAAATGGTTCTGGCACAACTGGATGTCAACCTGTAGAAGAATGAAAATATACCCATATCTATCACCATGCACAAAACTCAAGTCCAAAATGATCAAAGACCTCAATATCAATCTGGACACACTGAACCTGATAGAAGAGAAATTGGGAAGTACCCTACAACAGATGGGCACAGGCAATCGCTTCCTATGTATAACCCCTGCAGCACAGACATTAAGGGCCTCATTGAATAAATGGGACCTACTAAAACTGAGCAGCTTCTGTAAAGCAAAGGACACTGTCACTAAGACAAAAAGGCAACCCACTGACTGGGAGAAGATCTTCACCAACCCCACAACTGACAAAGGTCTGATCTCCAAAATATATAAAGAACTCAAGAAACTAGACTTTAAAATGCTAATTAACCCAATTAAAAATTGGACACTGATATGAACAGAGAATTCTCAACAGAAGAACTTCAAATGGCCAAAAGACACTTAAGGTCATGCTCAATCTCCTTAGCGATCAGGGAAATGCAAATCAAAACAATTTTGAGATATCATCTTACACCTGTCAGATTGGCTAAAATCAAAAACACCAAAGATAGCCTCTGCTGTAGAGGTTGTGGAGAAAGGGTACCCTCATCCATTGCTGGTGGGAATGCAAACTTGTGCAACCACTTTGGAAAGCAGTGTTTCAGTTTCCTAGGAAATTTGGGATCAACCTACCCCTGGACCCAGCAATGCCAGTCTTGGGAATATACCCAAGAGATGCCCGATCATATGACAAGGGCATTTGTTCAACTATGTTCATAGCAGCATTGTTTGTAATAGCCAGAACCTGGAAACAACCTAGATGTCCTTCAATGGAAGAATGGATGAAGAAAGTGTGGAATATATACACATTAGTGTACTACTCAGTGTTAAAAAAAAATGACTTCTCGAATTTTGCATGCAAATGGATGGAAATAGAAAATACTATCCTGAGTGAGGTAACCCAGACCCAAAAAGATGAACAAGGGATGTACTCACTCATAATTGGATTCTAGCCATAAACAAAGGTCAGTGAGTCTATAATTTGTTATCCTAAAGAAGCTAGATAAGAAAATGAACCCAAAGAAAAACATATATAGCTATCCTCCTGGGTTTGGGAAGTAGACAAGATTGACGGACAAAAAATCGGGATCTTGGGGGTAGTGTGGGGGGGGTAAGGGGAGATGGGGAGAGAAAAATGAGAAGGGTAGAATGGGGAGAACTTGGGGAAACGGGATGATTGGGTTAAAGGAATATTGGGTAGGGGAGCAGGGAAGCACATATCTTAATTAAGGGAGCCATCTTAGGGTTGGCAAGAGACTTGGACCTAGAGGGGCTCCCAGGTGCACAAGACAAGGTCCCCAGTTAGTTCCTGGGGCAGCTGAGGATAGGAAACCTGAAATGATCCTATCCTATAGCCATACTGAAGATTATCTTGCTTACACCATAGAACCTTCATTTGGCGATGGATGGAGATAGAGACAGAGACCCACACTGGAGCACTGGACTGAGCTCCCAACGTCCCAATGACGAGCAGAAGGAGGGAGAACATTAGCAAAGAAGTCAAGACCACGAGGGGTGCACCCACCCACGGAGACAGTGGGGCTGATCTATTGGGAGCTCACCAAGGCCAGCTGGACTGTGACTGAAAAAGCATGGGATAAAACCGGACTCTCTGAATATGGCGGAAAATGAGGGCTGCTGAGAAGCCAAGGACAATGGCACTGGGTTTTGATCCTACTTCATGTTCTGGGTTTGTGGGAGCCTAGCCAGTATGGATGTTCACCTTCCTAGACCAGGATGGAGGGTGGAGGACTTTGGACTTTCCACAGGGAAGGGAACCCTGACTGCTCTTCAGACTGGAGAGGGAGGGGGAGAGGAGTGGTGGGAGGGGGAGAGGAGGGGGAGGGGGAGGGGAGTGGGAGGCTGGGAGGAGGCAGAAATTTTTTTCAATAAAAAAAGATTAAAAAAAAAAGTTGAAATGAGAAATTCCCTCAAAGGAAAAGATAAACAAAAAAATGGAAGACATCAGCAAATCCCTTAAAGAAAACCAAGAAAAAGCAATCAAACATATTAAATAAACTATTCAAGACTTGAAAACTGAAATACAGACAATAAAGAAAGCACAAACCAAGGGGATTATAGAGACAGAAATCATGAGAAAATGATCAGGAACCACAAACGCAAGCATGAACAGTATAATACAAGAGATGGAAAAAAGAATCTTAAACACTGAAGATACAATAGAGACAATAGACTCATCAGTTAAAGAAAACATTAAATCTAACAAAGCTTAACCCAAAATATCCAGGAAATATGCAACACCATGATAAGGTCAAATCTAAGAATAGGTATAGAAGAAGGAGAAGTTCAACTCAAAAGTACAGAAAATATATTTAACAAAATTATAGAAGAAAAGTTTCCCAACTTAAAGAAAGATATGCCTATGATATGCCTATGTATACACGAAGCCTACAGAACACCAAATAGACTGGATCCAAAAAAGACCCCTCACCACATAATAATCAATACACTAAATTTATAGAGCAAAGAAAAAATACTAAGAGCTACAAAGAAAAAAGTAGCGTATGAAGGTAGACCTATCAGAATTACAACTGACTTCTCATTGGAGACAATGAAAGCCAGAAGATCAGGGTCAAGCATTATGCAGATATTTAGAGACCACAGATGTCAGCCCAGCCTACTATACCCAGCAAAACTTTCAATTACCACAGAAGGACAAAACAAAATATTCCATGACAAAACTAGATTTAACCAATACCTAGCCACAAACCCAGCACTACACAAAATACTAGAAGAAAAACTTCACCCCAAGGAAGTTGGTTACACCAACAAAAACACAGATAATTGATAATCTCATAGCAGTAAATCCCAAAAAAGGGGAAAACACACAAATTAACATCACCAGCAATGGAAACTAAATTAAGAGGAGATAGCAAACGTTGGTCATTAATATCCCTTAATATAAATGACTCAACTCACCTATAAAAAGGCACAGGATAACAGATTGGATACGAAAACAGAATTCATCTCCTTTTGCATACAAGAAACACAACCTCAAAGACAGACATTGTTGCAGAATAAGGGGTTAGGAAAATAATTTCCAATAAAATAGACCTAGAAACAAGTGAGTGTATCTGTCCTAATATCCAACAAAATAGTCTTCAAGCTATACTCAATCAATTCAGACAAAGAAGGTCATTTCATATTAGTCACAGGAAAAAAATCCATCAAGAGAAAATCTCAATACTGTACATCTATGCCCTAAATACAAGGGCACCCTTATATGTAAAGAACACTTTCAAAGCTTAAATCATACATGAAATCTCACACACTAAAATTGGAAGTCTTCAATCCTCCCCTCTCACCACTGGACAGGTCAGTCAGTCAAAAAATGAACAAAGTAATAAGGGAACTAACAGAAGTTATGACTCAAATCAATTTAACAGACATCTAAGGAATATTCCATCCAAACAGAAAAGAATATATCTTCCTCTCAGCTCCTCATGGAACCTTCAAAAATTGGCCACATCCTTGGTAACAAAACAAACCTCAACAAATTAAAAAAAAATTTGAATAACTCAATGTACCTTATCAGAACCTCGTGGTCTAAAACTAGAAGTAAACAGAAATACTAATTCCAGAAAGCCCATAAACACATGGGAATTAAACAATGCTCACCTGATTCATCAATGTGTCAAGGAAGAAATAAAGGCAGAAATTAAAGACTTCCAAAAATTCAATAAAAATGACCACACAACATACCCAATTTATGGGACACAACGAAAGCATTTTTAAGAGAAAAGTTCATAGCACGAAATGCCTACATAAAGAAGCTGGAAAAAAATCCCACACTAGTGAATTAACTTGAAAACTTTAGAACAAAAAGAAGCCAACTCACCTAAGAGAACTAGGTGGCAGGAATAATCAAATTGAGAGTTGAAATCAACAAAATAGAAACAAAGCAATATGAAGAATCAATGAGACAAAGAGTTGGTTCTTCAAGAAAATCAACAAAATAGACAAACCCTTATCCAAACTATCCAAAAGGCAGAGAGAGAATATCCAAATTAACAAAATCAGAAATTAAAAGGGGGACATAATAACAGACATGGAGGAAATACAGAGAATCATTAGGTCATATTTCAAAAACCTGTACTCCAGAAAATTAGAAAAGTAATTAAAGTAAATGGACAACTTTCTGGATAAATATCACTTACCAAAATTAAATCAAGACCAGATTAGCAAATTAAACTGACCTATAACTGCTGAAGAAATAGAAACAGTCATCAAAATTCTCACAACCAAAAAAAGCCCAGGATCAGATGGTTTCAGCTCACATATCTACAGGACTTTCAAAGAAGAACTAATACTAATACTCCTCAAATTATTCCACATAAAGGAAACAGAAGGAACAATGCCAAACTCTTTTTATGAGGCTATATTATCCTGACACCCAAACCACAGAAAGACATTACGAAGAAAGAGAATTACAGACCAATCTCACTCATGAACATTGATGCAAAAATCTTAAATAAAATACTGGCAAATCAAATACAAAAATACATTAGAACCACCATCTACCATGATCAAGTCAGCTTCATCCCAGAGATGCAGGGATGATTCAACATATGAAAATCTCTCAACGTAATCCACCATATAAACAAACTGAAAAATAAAAACCACATGATCATCTCATTAAATACCAAAAAAGCTTTCGACAAAATGCAGGATCCCTTCATGATAAAGGTCTTGGAGAGAGCAGGTATACAAGAAACATACCTAAACATAATAAAAGCAATATACAGCAAGCCAACAGCCAGCATCAAACTAAATGGAGAGAAACTCCCAGCGATTCCACTGAAATCAGGAAAAAGACAAGCTTGTCCACTCTCTGCATATCTATTCAATACAGTTCTTGAGGTCCTAGCTAGAGCAATAAGACAACAAAAGGAGATCAAGGATATCCAAATCAGAAAAGAAGAAGTAAAACTCTCACTGTTTGCTGATGGTATGATAGTTGACATAAGTGATCCCAAAAATTCTACCAAGAAACTTCTACAATTCATAAACACTTTCAGTAATGAAGCAGGATACAAGATTAACTCAAAAAAATGAGTAGCCCTCCTATACACAGATGATAAATGAGCTGATAAAGAAATCAGAGAAACTTCACAATAGCCACAAATAGCTAGAAATTGAAGAAGACACCAGAGAGTGGAAAGATCTCCCTTGCTCTTGGATAGGCAGAATTATCATTGTAAAACTGGCAATCTTACCAAAAGCTTTCTACAGATTCAAAGCAATTCCCATCAAAATCCCAGCAAAATTATTCACAGACCTTAAAAGAATAGTACTCAATTTCATATGGAAAAACAAAAAACCCATGATAGCTAAAACAATCCTGTACAATAAAAGAACTTCTGAAGGCATCACAATCCCTGACTTCAAACTCTACTACAGAGCTACAGTACTGAAAACAGCCTGGTATTGGCATAAGAATAGACAGGACCACCAAAGGAACTGAATCTAAGACCTGGATATTAATCCACACACCTTCTAACACCTGATTTTTGACAAAGAAGCAACAAATATCAAATGGAAAAAAGAAAGTATATTTAACAAATGGTTCTGGCATAACCTGTAGAAGAATGAAAATAGACCCATATCTATCACCAAGTCCAAATGCATCAAAAACCTTAACATAAAGCCAGCCACACTGAACCTTATAGAAGAGAAAGTTGGAAGTACACTTGAACACAATGGCACAGGGAACCACTTCCTAAATATAATCCCAGCAGCACAGACACTGAGAGAAACAATTAATAAATGGGACCTCCTGAAACTGAAAAGCTTCTGTAAAGCAAAGGACACGGTCAACAAGGCAAAATGACAGCCTACAGAATGGGTAAAGAACTTCACTAACCCCACATCAGACAGGTCTGATTTCCAATATATACAAAGAACTCAAGAAATTGGCCATCAAAAGATCACATAATCCAATAAAAAATGAAGCACAGACCTAAACAGAAAACTGTCAACAGGGGAATCTAAAATGGCTGAAAGACACTTTAGGAAATGTTCAACATTCTTAGTTATCAGAGAAATGCAAATCAAAACAACTCTGAGTTTCCATCTTATAGCTGTAAGAATGGCCAAGATCAAAAACACTGATGACAACTTATGCTGGAGAGGTTGTGGGGAAAAGGGAACACTTCTGCATTGCTGATGGAAATGCAAGCTTGTACAACCCCTTTGGATGTCAGTGTGGCGATTTCTCAGAAAATTAAAAAACAACCTTCTTCAAGACCCAGTAATACCACTTTTGGATTTGTATCCAAAGGATGCTCAATTGTGCCACAAGGACATGTGCTCAACTGTGTTCATAGCAGCATTGTTTGTCGCAGACAGAACCTGGAAACAACCTAAATGCCCCTCGACCAAAAAATGGGTAAGGAAAATGTGGTACATTTACACAATGGAGTACTACACAGCAGAAAAAAGTAACGACATCTTGAATTCTGCAGGAAAATGGATGGAGCTAGGAAACATTATTTTGAGTGAGGTAACTCAGACCCAGAAAGACAATTATCACATGTACTCACTCCTAGGTGGTTTTTAAACATAAAGCAAAGAAAGCCAGCCTACAAACTACAATCCCAGAGAACTTAGACAACAATGAGGACACTAAAAGAGACTTACATAGATCTAATACACATGGGAAGTAGAAAGTAGAAAAAGACAAGATCTCCTGAGTAAATTGGGAGCATGGGGACCTTGGAGGAGGGTTGAAGGGGGCAGAGGATAGGCAGGGAAGTGACCAGAGAATAATGTAGGAGTCAATAAAAATCGATAAAAAAGGAAAGATGTATACAGTTGTTCTTAACCAAAAAGTAGCTTGTATTATTTGATGTTCTAATATGTCCTCAATATTTATCAATTTATATCTTTATTACTTACAATTCATGACTTTAAATAGTTTTTTACATAAAAGATTCAACTATCTTTGATACCTTTCTTCTTGAGCTTATAGTTGATGAATTAAACAAAATAAAATGCCTTTAATTTTGAAAATTAAATTTGAAAATGCACATCATATTTAACATGGTGGTAATAAGATGTAGATTCATGCAGATTGAAGTGAATTCTTCTATTTCTTTAGTTGTTGCCGAAAATGATGGCGTTCTGTTATCAAATACAAACCGGCCCAAAGTTTGACCCTAGAAAGAAAGATGGAACCATGCATGTGATTGGTTCCCTGGCTGAGATTTTGTTGAAGATTAAGACTATCAGTTTCTTTTTTCATATGTTGGAAGGTATTTGTGCAGTGTTTGTGCGATAGTGTGTTTTCATGTGTTTTGGGGGCCGAAGTGAGGTGCCTTCCTCTATGACTCCCCTTATTTTTGTTATTTTACTTTCATGTGTATGGTGTCTGCATATGTGTGCCTGGTGCCTGAAGAGCTAGAAGAAGGTGCCAGACTCACTGGAGCTGGAGTTACGGACGGTTATGAGGTGCCATGTGAGTACTGAACTGACCCAGGGTCCTCTGGAAAAGGAGCCAGTACTCTCCACTGCTGAGATCTCTCTCCAGCTGCTGTTTATTTATTTTAGACAGTTCTCTCATTAGCTTGGAACTTACAGTTGCTAGACTGGCTACTGTGGCTGGTCTCCACAGGACTGGACAAGCCCTGGAGAGTCAGGTCTGGGATGCTGCAGCCCGCTCTAACACAGCAGGTCTCTGCAGGGCTGGATAGCCCATGAAAAGCCAGACCTGTGAAGAAGAGCTATCTCCTCCATGGTTGGCCTCACCTGGGACAGACATTTCCACACCCAGCCTCCATAGTCCTGCAAAGTTCTTGTGGATCCAGGCCTGGGGAACCTGAGTCCCCTATTTCACAGCTGGACACCACAGTCGTGGCGAGTCCCTGGGGATTCTTCCCCATGGAGCTGCATCTTCCTCTTGCATGTTTGCTCTCCTCAGAAGAGGACAGGCCTTGGGCTCCAGTCCAGCTGCTTTCCCCCTTCCATGCCTGGCCTGTCACTATTCTTCCACATCTAGACTCCCCAGGGCAGAGAAGTTGCTTGCTCTTCTATGGCTTGACTCCCAATGGCAGAACAAACCCTGCTGGGCCAGGCTGGGGAAGTTGTGACCCCCTCTTCCCTAGTTGGCCAGCACATGGCCAGAGAGTGCCAGGGGATCTGTGTCAGGTAACTGCACACCTCTCTTCCACATATTTCCTCACCAGAGGTAGCCATGCCCTGGGAAGCCAGCTCATATAAGCTACAAAACCTCTTCCACAGCTGACCTCCTCAGGGCCAGCCATACCCTGGAGTCTGGGTTGTGGAAATTTTGCCACCTCTTCCATGACTCTCCTGAACACACTCTTCCATGGCTGACCTCTCAGGGCCTGCAAACCTGTGGAATCTTCATCCCCTCTTCCACCTCTAGCCTTTCCATGGCCTGAAAGGCCAGGGACACTATGCCCTTCCTTCCACAGATAGCGCCATCAGAGCCTTGCAAGTCAGGGAATCTGTGCCCTGTCTTCAATGACTGGACTCCCTTGGACTGGACAGACCCTGGGGAGCCAAGCCAGTGAAACTGCACCCCCCCTTCCTTGCCTTCAGGAGCCAGACCAGGGAGTTGGGACATACTCTTCCACAGCTGGCCTTTGCTGGGCTAGACATGCCTTGGGGTTTCAGGCCTTTGAAGCTGTGTCCCCTCTTCCATGACTGGACTACAGCCACTCTTCTGAGAGTTTCCTCCCAAAGGCCAGTAAGCCCGGGGAATCTGAAATCCCGCTTCCATGACTGACCACACCAAGCATGGGACCAAGTCCTTGGAAGCCAGTCCTGGGAAGCTGCACCCCCCTTTTCATTTGCTGGCATCCACATGTGTTGACAGGTCCTGTGGAGGCAGGTTGGTGAGGCTTTGCCCCTTCTTCCATGGCTGGCCTCCACAGGGCAAGACAGACCCAATGGAGCCTGGCCTGAGATGCTGTGCCCCCCTCTTCATTTGTTGACATTAGCAGGCCTAGACAGCCCCTGGGGTGACTGCTGGGAAGCTGTGCCCACTCTTCCATGGCTATATCTTCCTGAGGGCCTGTCAGAATGGTGAAGAGGCACCATGGTCTGCAACCCCAGGGAGGCACGGGTTCTGGAGCACCATGCAGGGGGAAGATGTACACTCCTCTGTGGCTGGCCTCTATAGGTCCAGACAGGAACTGGGGAGGCTAGCTGTGGAAGTTTCTCCCCCATACTCTCTGACTGGCCTTTCTATGACTAACCTCCCATGGGCCAGCAATGCCCTTGGGAGCCAGGTAGAGGATCCTGCAGCCCACTTTTTCCTGCCTGGCTTCCCCAAGGCTGGCCATGTGCTAAGTAGTCAGGCAAGGGATACTGCACCCCCTCTCCCATGACTTCACTACACACATCCAGTCAGGCCCTGGGAAGCCAGGCTGCAGATGCTATGTCTCCCCTTGTATGATTGGCCACTTCAGACCCAGACAGGACCTGGGAGCCTTGCTGGGATGCTCCCCTCTTCCCTGGCTGGAATCCCCAGGGCTGGACATGCACTGAGTAGTCAAGCTGGGGAAGGTGTGATCCCTCTCACAGGGCTGGATAAAATCTGGGGAGTTATACTAAGGACATTGCTCTCCCTCTTTCACACCTGGGTTCTGCTGATCCATTCAGGCCCTGGGGAGCCATGCAGGGGATGTTGTGCCCCCCTCTTCCAAGGGTGGCTTCATCAGTCCCTGGGTTGCCAGGTCGGGGAAGCTGGGTAACTTCCATGACTGACCTCCACAGAGTCTGCCAGCTCAAGTAAGCTGAACCCCCTCTTCCACATTTAGATTCCCCAGGACAGTACAGGCCCTATGGAGACTGGCTGGGGAAGCTGGGCCCCCTCTTCCATGGCTAATTACCCCAGTGTGTACCAGACTAATGAAGCTATGCTCTCTCTTCAAAGGCTTGCCTCCCAGGGCAGAACAGTTCCTGGGGAGACATCCCTGGGAATCTGTGCCAACCTCTTCCATGACTGGCCTCTCCAGGAAAGTGCAGGCCCTGGGGAGCCAGGCCAGGGAAGTTGTGTCCCATTCTTTCTAGATTGTCTTCATTAGGGCCAGCCATTGCCTGGGGCCAGGTCATGTAAGTAGCAACCCTTCTTACCAGCTGGCTTCCCCAGGTCCAGCCATGCCCTGGGGTCAGACCATGTAAGTAGCAACCCTTCTTACCAACTGGCTTCCCCAGGTCCAGCCATGCCCTGGGGAGCCAGGCCAGGGGCATTGTACTCCCCTCTTCCTCAGCTGGACCTCTCAGGGCAGGGTTGGCCCTAGAGATCCAGATGCTGTGCTACCATCTTCCACAGCTGGCTTCTGCAATGGCACACAGACCACTCCAGCATCTGCAAGCTTGGTAAATCTGCACCCACCTGTGAATATCTATCCTCCATAGTGCCTGCCAGGCTGGGGATTTGTACCACCTCTTCCACGGCTGTTCTCTCCAGAACAGCAGGCCCTGGGGTGCTAGGCCTGGAAAGCTGAGCCACTCTTCCATGGATGGCCTCCCAGGGGGCAGCCACTGCCTGTGGTGCCAGGCTGCGAAAGCTGCATGCCCCCCTTTCATGGCTGGCCTCAGCAGGCCTGGACAAGCTCTGGAAAGGCAAGCAGGGAATGCTATACCCTGCTTGTCCTTAGCTGGCCTCCTCAGGATTACAGTCAAGCTCTGGGGAACCAGGCTGGGGATGTTGGACTCACCTCTTCTACAGATGGCCTCCACAGGAAAGGACAGGCCCTGGAGAGCCAGGCCAGGGAGGCTGCAGCCCGATCTACCATGGATAGCCTCTTTAGCACTGTAGGAATGCAGGCCAGGGAAGAAGTGCCACCCTCTTCCACAGCTGCCCTCAAAAGCAGACAGTAATGGGGAGCCTGGTTTGGGAAACTGTACCTCCAATGTCCACAAATCACCTCTGCAGTGCCTAACAGGCCCTGAGGTGCCATGCTGGGACACCTGCACCTCCCCTCCACTATGTCTGGGGTCAACAGGGCAAGACAGGTCTTGGGGAGCCAGACCAGGGATGCTGTACCCTGCTCTTCCATGGCTACCTTCTTCAGGGCATCAGACCTCAGCCTCTTCCAAGGAGAGAGGCCCTGGGGAACCCTTTGGGGAAAGCTTCACTTCACTTTCCATGATGGATCTTCACAAGGCCAGACAAATTTTGGGGAGCAAGACAAGGATACTACACCCCTTCTTCCAATGCTTGCCTCCACAAGGCCTGCCAAGCTGGGGAAGGTGCATGGCCTCTTCCATATTGGGCCTCCCCAAGACAGGACATGCTCTGGAGAGTGAGGCAGGGGAAACTGTGCCCACCTCTTTCACAGCTGGCTTTACCCGACTTGACCAACCCCTGAGATACCATGCCAAAAGGTTGAACCACAGCCTTATGGCTTCCCTGGGACCAGACAGTCCCTAGAGAGTCCTACTGGAAAATCTATGACCTGTCTTCCATAGCTGAGCTCCACAGAGCTGCACAGACTCTGGGGATTTAGACCAGTGAAGATGCATCCCCTCTTGCTCAGCTCACCTCTGCAGGATTGGACTAGACCTGGAGACCTAGGTCATGGCAGCTGTGCCCCTCTTCCATTACTGGCATCACCAGGAACTTTAAAATTGGGGAAGCTGTGCCTCTTCATCCACAGCAAGCCTCCTGGCAAGCCCAAGAAGCTGTGCCCCCTCTTTGATGGCTGACCTCCTGGGATAAGCCAGTTACTAGGGAGCCAGGCAGGGGAAGCTGCACCCCACTCTTCCATGGCTGTCCTCTGTGGGGCAGGACAGGCTCTGGGGAACCTGAATATGGATGCTGCACCCCTGTCTTCCATGACTGTCCTCTGCAGGGCCAAACAGGCCCTGGGGAGCCAAGTGGGGAAAGGTCCACCCAGTTCTTTCTCAGATGGCCAAAGCAGGGATGGAAAGACCCTTTGGAAACAAGTGGGGAGCTTTGTTTACCTCTTCCATGGTTGACCTTCACAGTCACACAACCTTGGGAGCCAAGCTTAATCAGCTGTTCCCACCTTTTCCATGGCTGGCATCACCTATGCTGGCAATGTGTAGTAATGAGGAGCAGGCTGTGTTCCTGCCGCCCAGCTAGCTTAACCCCGAAATAATGACAGAAACTGTATTCACTTACATACTGCCTGACCCATTAGTTCTAGCCTCTTATCGGCTAACTCTCACATCTTTTTTTAATTTATTTATTTATTAAGGATTTCTGCCTCCTCCCCGCCACTGCCTCCTATTTCCCTCCCCCTCCCCCATCAAGTCCCCCTCCCTTATTAGCTCGAAGAGCAATCAGGGTTCCCTGACCTGTGGGAAGCCCAAGGGCCGCCCACCTCTATCCAGGTCTAGTAAGGTGAGCATTCAAACTGCCTAGGCTCCCCCAAAGCCAGTACGTGCAGTAGGGTCAAAAACCCACTGCCATTGTTCTTGAGTTCTCAGTATTCGTCATTTCCACTATATTCAGCTAGTCCGGATTTATCCCATGCTTTTTCAGACCCAGTAACTCTCACATCTTGATTCAACCCATTTCTAATAATCTAAATCACCACTTGACTGTACCTTATTGGCATGAGTTTAACCAGCATCCGTCTCAGAGAGGAGTGTCATGGCGTCTGCCACACTACCTTCTTCCTCCCAGAACTATGTTCTGTCTACTATGCCCATCTAAGGGCTGCCCTATCAATAGGCCAAGGCAGTCTCTTTATTTAACCAGTGAAAGCAACAGAAATACAGAAGGACTTCCTACACCAGCAATGCCCTGGACTGCAATGCCATGGAATATGTATCTTCTCTTCGATGAATGACTTGAGCCCCCTCTTCCACTACTAACCTCCCCACAGCCTGCAGGCTCATGGAAGCTGAACCCTCTCTTCCATAGCTAGCCTCCTCAGGGCCTGCCAAGCCAGGGAAGGTGTGCCCCATCTTCTGCAGCTTGCTTCCCTGAGACAGGACAGACCCTGGGGAGCCAGAAGAGGGAAGTTACACCCCCTTCCATAACTGGCCTCACAAGGGCTGTCCAGGACCTAGGGTTCCAGGTAATGTAAGCTATAACCTCCTTTTCTACAGCTGACTACCCAGGGCTGTGCAAATTATCATGAGCTTGGCTTGGGCAACTTGAGGCCCCTCCTCCATATCTGGCTTCCGACATGCTGCACAAGCCCTGTGGATCCAGGCCTGCAATGTTGGGACCTTCTTCCATGGCTGGCCTGTACCACATCTTCCATGGCTAGCCTCCCCAGGGCCTGATAGGAGAGGGAAACTGTGCTACCTCTTTCATGGCTTTTCTCCTGGGACAGGACAGACCCTGAGGAGACAGTCTGCAGATTCTGTGCCCCACCTTCTATGACTGAATTCCGTAGCATAGGATAGGCCCTGGGGAACTAGGTCATGCATGCTGAGTCTCCTGCTTTCACATCTGGCTGCATCAGGCCTGGTAATGTTGTGGGGGTTCCCTGGCCATTTAAGCCACAACCATACTACCATGACTGGCCTCCCAAGTACCAGACCATGTGAGCTGTGCCCCATTTCCCATGGTTAGCATCACCTGGGCCAGCCATGTCCTGGGGAGCAAGGCCATGTAAGTTGTTCACCTTTTCCCATGATTTCCCTGAAACCCATTTTCCATTACTATGCCCCTGGGACCTGCCAACCAGTTGAAGCTGCCCTCTCTTCCACAGCAAGCCTCCACAGGGCCTCCAAAACTGGGGAAGGTGTGCTTCCTCTTTTCCAGCTGACATCCCCAAGACAGGATAGGCCCTGGGAAGCCAGGTGGTGTTAGAGGCCATTTCAGGCCTCTCCTCTCTCACAGGGCCTTGAAGTAAAAACCTTGAGACAGAAAACTTAAAGTTAACTAAAACATTGTGTGCTAATCTTAGAGACTCAAGGTCCAGAAAGCACCATAGAGTGCCCCCATTTTTCCCTGCTTATCACTAACAGCAGGTATTCTAACCACCGACCTTGCAAATACCCTGCTTAGCTGCCTAGCTACCAAATCCCTTCTCCCTTCCCCCTTCCCCCTTCCTCCTTACCCCTTTTCCCCCTGCCTTTCCCACTGGAGGAATATTTAAGACAAAAACTTGCTTCAATAAATGAGACCTTGACAAAAAATCTTGCTTGGTCTCCTTCCCCTCTCTCGCCCATGTTCTTTCAGATAGTGCCTCTTCAGGACTCTGGAATAACTGGACCTGCTGGGCGGGTCAAGGTGGGGTAAGTGGCACATTTCTTCCATGGCTGGCACTCCCTGGACCAGCCATGTCCTTAGGTGCAAGGTTGTGAATGCTTCATCCCCTCTTCTACAGCTGGTCATAGGCCCTCTTCCACTACTGGTCTCTGTAGGGCATGCAAGCCCCTTGAAGCCGTGCCTTCTGTTACACAGCTGGCCTCACCAGGACAGGCCAAGCCAGGTAAGGTATACCCCCTTCCCACAACAGGCCTCACCAGGGCTGGACAGTTCCTGGGGGGGTCATGACAGGGCAGTCACCTCCCTCTTCCATAGCTGGCCTCCACAGGACTGTATAGGTCCCAAGGATTCAGGCCATTGAAGATGCACCCTTCTTCCATGACTGGCATCCTGAAGGCCCTATAACACCAAAGAAGCTGCAACAATGAATAAATGGGACCTCCTGAAACTAAGAAGTTTTTGTAAACAAAGGACACGGTAAATAAGACAAAAAGGCAACCTACTGAATGGGAGAAGATCATCACCAACCCCACATCACACAAAGGACTGATATCCAAAATAAATAAAGAACTCAAGAAACTAGACATTAAAATTCTAAATAACCCAATTTTTTTAAAAAAATGGAGCACTAAACTAAACAGAATTCAAATGGCCAAAAGATACTTATGGACATGTTCAACTTCCTTAATTATCAGGCAAATGCAAATCAAAACAACTTTGAGATACCATCTTACACCTGTCAGAATGGCTAAAATCAAAAACACCAACGATAACCTATGCTGGAGAGGATGTGGAGTAAGGGTAACACTCATCCATTGCTGGTGAGAATGCAAACTTGTAACTACTTTGGAAATCATTGTGGCAGTTTCTCAGAAAATTGGGAGTCAGCCTATGCAGGGAGCCGGACAGGGTCGCCATTACGGCGCCGACATCCTGTCTTGTTGGAAATAAACAACTCCATGGATAGGGGTCCTTGGGCCTATCCCGATGCAGTCTGGTGTCAGCTGTTGGTGGCAGCCAATCACAGGGCGACCTGTGTGCCAATTCCCTATTTAAGCAGCTGCCACAGTGCCCCCAGCCCTTTCGCCCCCTTCGGCCCTTGGCCCCTTCGTTTCTTCCCCTCCTTCCCTTTGCTTCCTTCCCTTTGCTTCTCGTCCCTTCCCTTCCTGCCTCTCGCTTCCTGCCCCCCTCAATCAAGGACTCCAGTAAAGCGTGATCTGAGTAGAATCCTCGTGTGGTGGTGTTCTTTCTCGCCGGTCGAGAGAAGTTCGCCGCAGCTGGTGCCGGAAACCCGGGAACTTCGGTCGCCAGGCGAAGGGCGGAAGAGGATTCAGAACTCAACACGTGGAGTGGCGACGTCTGTAAGTTTCTCCCAGTATGCTGATTTCGGTCTCCCCAAGTATGCTGTTTGTGGGAGTTGATCGTTGGGTGTTTGGTCTCGTGTTCTTAGCATTTGTGGTGTTCCTCCTAGCCTGCTATTTCTGGTTGCGTGGCCGTCAGTCAGGCAGCGGCCTCAGGGAGGAAAACAATGTGGACGTTCTGAGAAAGGGGCGGAAAGCCCTTGTTAAACACCGGGACAGTTGTTTAGAATCAGATTCAAAGGGAGAAAACTTGGATAGGCCTAAAAGAAGAAAGGAAAAGGATCCTGATACAGTCCTCCCTAAAAGGGAGGTTAATGAGGAGAGGGAAGGTCCTCTCTATCCAGTGCTTGAGGAATTTGCAGGCCTGGATCGGTCTGAGGAGGAATTAGATCCTCAGGAGGAGGAAGAACTGGAGGAAACCGCCGCTGGCTATGTGGAAAAAAGATGTGGGTGAAGGCGGCCACCCACACATAAAGCATCGACAAGGATGGGTATGGGCCCATTGGCGCCTCGGGAACCATGCCCGCCCCTGTGCCTCCTTCCTACTCGCAAGCGGGAGAAGGATGTAAAGAAAATAGGAGATCTTTCAATAATTAAAGTTCTTATCATACAAGTTTTTCCATTTGTATGGCCCGCTCTTGGGTGGGAGTCCTATTGTTTCAGCTTGAGGTCCTTCCCTGCTGCTAGGTGTGGCTTCAGGGTGGCCTGCTGAGACTCAGGCCTACTAATTAAATTTATCAAGGACCAGAGTTATACTCTTAACAAGTGATAATGGTTAAAAATAAAAATAAAAAAAAAAATTTCTGCCTTCACAGGCAGAGATGACGGGACTCAAACTTCTTGTCCTGCTTGCTTAGAGTTACTCCAAGATATTTTCTGGTATTCATGGATATTTAAAAGGATGATGTCTCATTTATCCTAGGTGTAAAAGAGGTACATCTGGGTTATTTTCAGATTCTGGCTATGATAAAGTAGTTCTGCTCTGGGCATGGCTGAGCACGTGTCCTTGTGGTTTGGTCAAACAACTTTGTATTTAGGCCCAAAAGGCTTATTGCTAAGTTTTGAGGTAGATATTTGCCTAATTTTAAAAAATAGACAGAATGGGAGTCTCACAATGCTGGGGAGACTCTCACTCGGGTCTCGGGATGGTGCGGACCATCCTCGCTGAGGTCACACACGTGGCTTTGGTTGCCGGGGGAGGAGTTCGGCCTCTAGTAACCTGGAGAGAGAATTTTTGAGGAAAGGGGTCACAGCCCAATAGTCCAAAAGGGTCGTAAATTCCAAAAATCCAATGGTGGTCACAGGAGGACAGCTCCCTGCCTCTTGGGACCACTCCCAAGGTCGTAATCCGCTAGTTCCTAAAACACAGAAAGCTGATAGTCACAAGGAGGAAACTCCCTGTTTCTCGAGATTGTTATCAGGATTGCAGTCTGGTTTTGTCTTCGGCTAGTTCCTGAGACAGAGTCGCTGAATTTTTAGTCCTGGATTTTTGGTTCTTCTCTTCCTGTTGGGAGAGTCTAGTTTGTTCAGGTTTTTCAATACTATGTGTGATCCAAAGGTGACTGTCGGTTTGCACTTCCAGCAATAAAGTTTTTTCTTTACCCACACTTTCTTAGGCATAGGTTGTTAACAGTAATTTTTAAGCTTGGTCATTTTTACAAGGATAAGGTAAAATCTCAGAGATTTAATTTGCATTTCTCTAATGGTTAAAGGATATTATATGTAAACATTTTTTAGGTGTCTCAGTCATTTTTGGGTTCGTCTGAGAGTTTTCAGTTTAGCTCTGTAACAAATATTTTTATTGGATTAATTTTTAATAACTAATTTTCTGAGTTCTTCATATATTTTTAAAATGGATTTATGATAAGTAAAGATCTTTTTCCATTCTATAGCCTTGTTATACAAAAGCTTCTCAATTCAGGAGATATAATTTATGGTTTCTCACAATGTTTGTGCCACTGAGGCTATGTTTGAGATGTGGCAAAATGTGCTTCAAAAATTTTTTCTCTGAGGTTCAACATAATTTTTATATGCTGAGGCCTTTGGCTCATTTAAACTTAAGTTTTATACATGGAGATGGATGTAGATCTATTTTCATTCTTCTACATGTTGGTGTCTAATGAGGCCAACATTATTAGTTAAAAAATGCTTCCTTTTTCCATTTTCCTATCTACAAGGCAGACTTAAAACTTAAGAGGAGGATAGCTTACAATCTTTGGTTGGATGTCCAATGGTTAAAGCCCTAGTTATAATATTCTTATGGGAGACCTTGAGCCGCTAGGTAAAATTCTTACAAAAAACAGTTTCCAATAGAGAGCTTAAAGAAAGCTGCCTAACAGGTACTCAAACAGGTAAAATATAAATCAACAGGTAAAGTATACAATAATCAACAAATACAGTATATTAATTATGATTCAGCTATGGTAAGTGTGTATATTAATTATAAAACTTATTCTACAACAGTTTTGCCAGTTAAGATATTAAACTCTTAATTTAAAACAAAAGCCTGTCTGATACAAAAGGGCAGGATAAAAGCTGGAAAATGGCTTAACAACATATTGACTATGATCAATGCTTCTTATACTAAATGATAGATTCATTGATAATTTTAAGACTGATTCCTGGACAATTGTGTTTGCTCAATTCAAAGGCAAAAACAATAATCTTTTCCCAGATGATCATTGCTACAATTCACACACCTGTATTTTGCTAATGTTATAGCAAGAAATCCCTTAAAGGATTTTATGCTAAATTTTACAAATGGCTCTTCCAATGAAAGCACTGCATATATGGTTGATTAAAAAAAAAGATTATGGAGCTTAACAAGGCTCCTTCAAAGCAACTCATAAAAGTTACAAGCAGATCCTGATGCAAACGGATCTGACACAATAACACCAAGCTGACCTTTGCTAAGGCAAGGTGGAAAAGCCCTTGCAATGCATTATGAAAAAACCCGACCTATATATTTATTTGGGGTCGAGGATATGTTTGTGCTTTTTTCACAGAAAGAAAATAAAATCTGGACCTGAGTCAAGGCTGCAGACGCCCCACAGAGGAGTTCCAGAGGCGACTGGGGAGAGGTCCTTGGTCCGGCCTTTCCTGCCCCCAAGGAGAGGCGTGCCTGATAACAGAACCTGCTAAGCCACTCTGCAGGGTGTCAATTCTGCTTCCAGAGTCCAGGGAGACCCGGCTGAGATTAGTGCCAGGATGTGCTTCAGATAGTTAAATCCAGCTCACCTCACTCGGAAATCCCACCTGCCCTGAAGCACAAATACTGAGCTGCTTCTGATGCAGACTAAACAACTGTTTTAACCTTTGGGACACAAAACTCATTTTAATTAAAATATTAATGCCTCTTAAGAAGGGGGAAGATTGGGGTTCCTGTCACTGTTGCTCAGAGACTGGAACTGGTGGTATTTGATGACAACTATGTATGTCATTGTGCTCTTACTGAAATTGATCTAATGATATTTGTAACTGCTTATAGATGTTGGGAAAGGTTTGACACATGCTGTAAAGTGTTTGGGTTTAATGCATATGTTAAAAATTTTAGATTTTGACCCCTTTTACACTGCCCTAATTTTTGGCAGGCAACACTCGTAATTTTATGTGGAGTAGGCATTTAGGAAGGAGATATACCTAAGGCCAGACTAAAAGGTGAATACTGGGTTTGGAAAATGCCCTTTCTTCTTGTCTGGAGATGGAGTTATTGGTGCTAAATTATATCATTATATCTTTTGTTTGTGGAGCTACTCACAGTCTTTTCACTAATGATTGATGCAGGGACCCAATGACGGGAGATATTGTGGAGTCCTCACCTGAACAGCACACCATACAGAGGCTGTACTGGCCGGCTCAACATGGCATGGTGCCAGGCACGAGGAGTGCCCTCCACATGGCCTAAGACAGGGTGCCCTGTGATCTGCTTACTTTAAATCTTGCTAGATACCTTTTATTTGAGGAGCTCCAAGGATGGGTGACTTGTGGCAGGACATCCCCCGACCTAAGACAGGATACTGGGAATCCTAGGACGGGTAAGGGGGAAAAGGGCCTGGTCCCCACTCGACCTAAGAATCATTAGGCACCCCTCTGTTCCCAGGAGAGGTAAATTGCTTCACCATTCGAGAGAAGGGTTGTCTTGTCCCAGTCCCTTCTCCTTTAGATCTGACACCATGGTTGGACTCTGACCTGGTGCCCTCCACTTAATAACTGCCTGTCTTTATAAAAGAAAGGGGGAACTGCAGGGAGCCGGACAGGGTCGCCATTACGGCGCCGACATCCTGTCTTGTTGGAAATAAACAACTCCATGGATAGGGGTCCTTGGGCCTATCCCGATGCAGTCTGGTGTCAGCTGTTGGTGGCAGCCAATCACAGGGCGACCTGTGTGCCAATTCCCTATTTAAGCAGCTGCCACAGTGCCCCCAGCCCTTTCGCCCCCTTCGGCCCTTGGCCCCTTCGTTTCTTCCCCTCCTTCCCTTTGCTTCCTTCCCTTTGCTTCTCGTCCCTTCCCTTCCTGCCTCTCGCTTCCTGCCCCCCTCAATCAAGGACTCCAGTAAAGCGTGATCTGAGTAGAATCCTCGTGTGGTGGTGTTCTTTCTCGCCGGTCGAGAGAAGTTCGCCGCAAGCCTACCTCAGGATCCAGCAATTCCACTCTTGGGAATATACCGAAGAGTTGCCCAATCATACAACAAAAGCATTTGTTCAACTATGTTCATAGCAACATTATTTGTAATAGCCAAAACCTGGAAACAACCTAGATTCCCCTCAATGGAAGAATGGCTAATTCTTTCTAGTGTGGCACATCTACACATTAGAGTACTACTCGGCAGAAAAAAATGACATCTTAAATTTTGCATGCACATGAATGGAAGTAGAAAACACTATCCTGAGTGAGATAATGCAGACCCCAAAATATGAATATGATATGTACTCACTCATTAGTGGATTCTAGCCATAAACAAAGGACATTGAGCCTATAGTTCATGGTTCTATGAAAGCTAAGTAATAAGGAGAACCCCCCCCCAAATAACATATATAAATCCACCTGGAAATTGGAAGCAGACAAGATCGCCTGGCAAAAGTTGGGAGCATGGGGGCAGGGTAAAAGGAAGGGGAGAAGGGGAGGGTTGGAAAGAGCTTAAAGGAGTGGGATGATTGAGATGGAGGAAGGACAGATATGGAAGCAGGGAAGTAGATATCTCAATTGAGAGGGCCATTTTGGGTTTGGCAAGAGGCGTGGCTCTGGAGGGGTTCCCAGGTGTCCACGGGGAAGATTCCAGCTAGGACCATGGGCAGAGAAGGAGAGGGTGCCTGAACTGGCCTTGTCCTGTAGTCAGACTTATAACTGTCCTAAATGTTGCCATAGAATTTTTATTCAGCAATGGGCGGTGAAAGAGACAGAGACCCACTTTGGAGCACTGGACTGAGTTCCCAAAGTCCAGTTTAAGAGCAGAAGGAGGGAGAATATGAGCAAGGAAGTCAGGACCATGAGGGGTTGGTCCACCCAATGAGACAGTGTGCCTGAGCTAATGGGAGCTCACCAAATCCAGCTGGACTGGGACTGAATGAGCATGGGATCAAACTGTTCCCTCTGAATGTGGTTCACAGTTCGGGCCAACTTAGGAGTCAATGATAATGGCACTGGGATTTGTCTCTACTGCATGTACTGTTTTGGGGGATCCTATTCTATTTGGATGCATACACTCCTAAGCCTAGATCTAGGGGAGTAGGACATTGGAATTCCCCCAGGGCAGGGTACCTTGCCCTCTCTTAGGACTGTGGGGGGAGAATGTAGAGGGAAAGCAGAAGGGTAGTGGGAGAAAGAAATGGAAAGATTGATGGTATTATTTATAAAGTAATGAAAAAGATAAACTGTATGTAAAACACCATTTTTAAAATAAAGAAAAATTTTTAAAAATGGAAAAAATAACACACTATTGAGTAGTGGATGGGACTTCAAAGAAACCAAAAAGTTATGTCACCTGAAATGAAAATTAGCACTCAACATACCTATGAATTACAATGAAGACTTAATGGAGACATTTGTAGCTTTAAATGTCCACAGTAAGAATACAAACAGGGGATAGAAGAGACCTGGATGGAGAAGGGGAGAGGGCCTTGGACATTCCACAGGGCATGGCAACCTGACTTCTCTTAGGACTGGAGAGTGAAGGAGATGGGGAGTGGGGAGGAAAGGCAAAAGGGAGGAGGGGAAAAGGTGGAAATTTTTAATTAATAAAAAAATAGGGCTCAGTGGTTAAGAGTCCTTCCAGACATCCTGAGTTTGGTTTCAAACTCATGTCTAGTGAACAAAAGTTCCATTAGTTCCACCTCTGAAAGTTCCAACACCATTTTCTGGTTTCTTCAGTCACTACCCCCATACACATATGTAAGCAAAAAACAAAAAAAACATCATAGATACAAAGATATTGTAGTAACCACCTGTTATTATAAAAGCAGTGCTAAAATGAAAGTTCATAGTACTAAGTGCCCACATAAAGAAAACGAAGAAAGTACACATTTAGAGACTTAAGAGCACACCTGAAAGGTCTAGAAAAAAAGAAGCAGATTCACGCAGGAGAAGTAGAAGACTGGAAATATTTAAACTGAGGGTTGAAATCAACAAAACAGAAACACAGAAAACAATGCAAAGAATCAATGAAACAAAAAGCTGGTTCCTGGAGAAAATCAACAAGATTGACAAACCCTTATCCAAACGAATCAAACGGCAGAGAGAGAACAGGCAAAGTAATAAGATCAGAAATGAAAAGGGGGACATAACCACAGACACAGAGGAAATTCAGAGAATTATTAGATCTTACTACAAAAGCCGATATGCCACTAAATTGCAAAATGTAAAAGAAAGGGACTTATTTTTAGATAAGTACCATATACCAAAGTTAAACCAAGACCAGGTGAACAATCTAAATAGACCTCTAAGTCACGATGAATTAGAAACTGTTATTAAAAACCTCCCTACCAAAAAAAGCTCAGGACCAGATGGATTCAATGCAGAATTCTACCAAAACTTCCAAGAAGACCGAATACCTTAATGTATTTCACAATATAGAAACAAAAGAGTCATCGCCAAACTCATTTTATGAAGCTCCAGTCAACCTGACACCAAAACCACACAAAGACTCAACCAAGAAAGAGATTTACAGGCCAATCTCACTCATGAACATCAACGCAAAAATCGTCAATAAAGTACTGGCAAACCGTATCCAAGAACACATTAGAAAAATTATCCATTATGATCAAGTAGGCTTCATCCCAGAGATGCAGGGCTGGTTCAACATACGAAAATCTATCAATATAATCCATCATATAAATAAACTGAAAGAAAAAACCCATATGATCATTTCATTAGATGCTGAAAAATCATTTGACACAATTCAACACCCCTTTATGATAAAGGTCTTGGAGAAATTAGGGATACAAGGTTCATACATAAATATAATAAAAGCTATTTACAGCAAGCTGCAGCTCACATCAAACTAAATGGAGAGAAACTCAAAGCCATTCCACTAAAATGAGGAACATGACAAGGCTGTCCACTCTTTCCATACCATTTCAATATAGTGCTTGAAGTTCTAGCAATAGCAATAAGACAACAGAAGGGGATCAAGAAGATTCAAATTGGAAAGAAAGAAGTTAAACTTTCGTTATTTGCAGATGATATGATAGTGTACATAAGCGACCCCAAAAACTCTATCAAAGAACTCCTACAGCTGATAAACACCTTTAGTAATGTGGCAGGATACAAGATCAACTCTAAAAAGTGAGGTTCCCTCCTATACACAAAGTATAAAGAAGCAGAGAGGTAAATCAGGTAAGCACCACCTTTCAATGATAGCCACAAATACCATAAAATATCTTGGGGTAACTCTGACCAAGGAAGTGAAAGATCTATTAGACAAGAACTTTAAGTCTTTTAAAAAAGAAATTGAAGGATGTCCCTTGCTCTTGGATAGGGAGGGTCAACAGAGTAAAAGTGACAATTCTACCAAAGGCAATCTATAGATTCAATGCAATCCCCATCAAAATCCCAACAAAATTCTTCACAGACCTTGAGAGAACAATAATCAATTTTATATGGAAAAACAAAAAACCCAGGATAGCCAAAACAATCTTATACAAAAAAGGAACTTCTGGAGGCATTCCTGACTTCAAACTCTATTACAGAGCTACAGTATTGAAAACAGCTTTGTATTGGCATAAAATCAGAGAAGTCGACCAATGGAATCGAATAGAAGACCCGGATATTAACCCACAAACCTATGAACATCTGATTTTCGACAAAGGAGCTAAAAGTATACAATGGAAGAAAGAAAGCATCTTCAACAAATGGTGCTGGCACAACTGGATGTCAATCTGTAGAAGAATGAAAATAGATCCATATCTATCACCATGCACAAAACTCAAGTCCAAATGGATTAAAGACCTCAATATTAATCTGACCACACTGAACCTGATAGAAGAACAAGTGGGAAGTAGTCTACACATGTGGGCACAGGAGACCACTTCCTGCGTAGCAGAGACATTAAGGGTAACATTGAATAAATGGGACCTCCTGAAACTGAGAAGCTTCTGCAAAGCAAAGGACACTGTCATTAGGAGAAAAAGGCAACCTGCTGACTGGAAGAAGATCTTCACCAAACTCACAACAGGCAAAGGTCTGATCTCCAAAATATATAAAGAACTCAAGAAGCTAGATTTTAATATGCTAATTAACCCAATTAAAAATGGGGCACTGAACTGAACAGAGAATTCTCAAAGGAAGAAGTTCACATGGCCAAAAGACACTTAAGGTCATGCTCAACCTCCTAAGTGATCAGGGAAATGCAAATCAAAACAGCTTTGAGATACCATCTTACACCTGTCAGATTGGCTAAAATCAAAAACACCAATGATAGCCTCTGCTGGAGAGGATGTGGAGTAAGGAGAACACTCGTCCATTGCTGGTGGGAATGCAAACTTGTGCAACCACTTTGGAAATCAGTGTGGTGGTTTCTCAGGAAATTCGGGATCAACCAACCTCAGGATCCAGTAATACCAGTCTTGGAAATATACCGAATAGATGCCCTCTCATACAACAAAAACATTTGTTCAACTATGTTTATAGCAGCATTATTTGTAATGGCCAGAGCCTGGAAACAACCTAGGTGCCCTTCAATGGAAGAATGGATAAAGTGTGGAATATGTATGCATTAGAGTACTACTCAGCAGTAAAAAAAAAAACAATGACATCTTGAATTTTGCACGAGTGAGGTAACCCAGACTCCAAAAGATGAATATGGTATGTACTCACTCATAAGTGGATTCTAGCCATAAATAAGGGACGTTGAGCCTGTGGTTCATGATCCTGGAGTGGCTAAGTGGGAAGGACAACCCAAAGAAAGACATGTAGTTATCCTTCTGGATATTGGAGATATACGAGATTGCCAGACAGGTGTTGGAAACTTGGGGGTGGGGGTGGTGTGGGGGTAAGGGGAAATGGGGAGAGAAAAGTGAGAAGGGGAAGATGGGGAGAGCATGGGGGAATGGGATGGTTGGGATGGAGGAAGAGTGGATACGGGAGCAGGGACCTAGATATCTTAATTAAGGGAGCCATTTTAGTGTTGGCAAGACATTTGACTCTAGAGGGGTTCCCAGGTATACATGGAGATCTTCCCAGCTGGTGCCTTGGGCAGCTAAGGAGAGGGCACCTGAAATGATCCTATCCTATAGCCATACTGATGAGTATCTTGCATGTCACCATGGAACCTTCATCTGGAGATGGATGGAGATAGAGACAGAGACCCACATTGGAGCACTGGACTGAGCTCCCAAAGTCCAAATGAAAAGCAGGAGGAGGGTGAACTTGGCAGCACAGCCGTAGCACCTGCTCTCCATGGCGTCTCATGGCGCCGCAGAAACGGAGGGCAGATCACCACCGCAGGGCAGGCCGCTCAGACCCTCAGCCTCTGCAGCCCTGCCCTACACGCCCACCTGCGCCAGGCTGCCAAGTTCACCCTCTTCAAGAAGGAGTATGGATGTAAGAACTGTGGCTGGGCCTTCTGTAATGGTTGTCTCAGCTTCAGTGCTCTGGTACCTCGGGCTGGCAACACTCAACAGAAAGTCTGCAAGCAATGCCACACGGTTCTGACCAGAGGACCTTCTGACAATACCTCCAAGTGGTCGCCGCCTCAGAACTACAAGAAGCGTGTGGCAGCCCTGGAAGCCAAGAAAAAACCCAGCACTCTCCAGAGCCAGGGCCTGACTCAGCAAGACCAAGCCATCGCTGATCGCCTAGCATGGCTCCGTCAGGAAAATAAGCCCAAGTCAGTACCCTCGCAAGCAGAGATAGAGGCATGGCTGGCTGCACTGAAGGATGAAGTCCAGGGTTCCATCCCTTCCACACAGGAGATGGAGAATCGGCTTGCAGTCTTACAGGGCAGAACGCCACCTTCTCACGTGAGACCGGCACACCAGGCACCAGATACCAGGACCCAGGCTCAGCAGATGCAGGATCTGCTCACACAGCTGACAGCTGAGGTGGCTATTGATGATAACTGGGAACGAAAAGGCACAGTGACCCCCCCCTCCAGAATGACCTCAACAAGGGAGGTACAAGGAAGGAGCACACAAATTCCCCAGGTCAGGCCAACTCATCCCTGGAGGAGGAGAAGAGCAGGCTGCTGGCCCAGGCAGCAGTTGAGCTACGGGAGGAGAACACCAGGCAGGAACGGATCCTGGCTCTGGCCAAAAGATTGGCTGTACTTCAGGGACAGGACCCCAGCAAAGTGAGCCTCCAGGACTATCGCCTACCAGACAGTGATGAGGAGGAGGATGAAAAGACAGCCATCCAGAGACTCCTGCAGCAGCTCACTGAAGAAGCTGCCCTGGATGAGGCAAGTGGCTTTAACATCCCTGTGGAACCAGCTCCCCGACCCCAGGCCCAGCCCCGCAGGGCCAAGACTGAGCCCCAGGCTGAGGAGGAAGAGGAGGAGCTCCCCTGGTGCTGCATCTGCAATGAGGATGCCACCCTGCGCTGTGCTGGCTGCAATGGAGACCTCTACTGTGCCCGGTGCTTCCGAGGTGGTCACGATAACTTTGATCTTAAAGAGCATCAGACTTCTGCATACCACCCCCGAACTCCTGGCCAAGAACACTAAGAAAACCCCGATGACCTCCTGAGGTGGCAGTGCCACGGGCAGCCAGCAGGCTGGGACGGCCACCCGGGCCTGGTCTCGGGCCAGCCAGTGGGATAGCAGATCCAACTCTACTGATGGCAAACACACTGTGTTTTGAGCTTCACAGTCCCTGTAAGGAAGAAAGAGTCCATTGAAGAGAATGAGTCTTAGAGGAGCCAGAGGAAAGGAGGAGTAAGGGTCCTCAAGAGCCTGACCTGAAACTGAGAGGCAGATGGGGAAGACCACACTGAATCTAAGGATGAGCCCTGAAACCTGGTACCAGGGCCCAGCCCTGGCCTGTAGTGAATCTAATAAAATATGTTATTGAGTCAAAAAAAAAAAAGAAAAGCAGAAGGAGGGAGAACATGAGCAAGGTCGTCAGGACTGCCAGGGTTGCACCCACTGAGATGGTGGGACTGATCTAATGGGAGCTCACCAAGGTCAGCTGGACAAGGACTGATGGAGCATGTGATCAAACCGGACTCTCTGAGCATGGGAGACAATGGGGGCTGACTGAGAAGCCAAGGACAATGGCACTGGGTTTTGTTCCCACTGCATGTACTGGCTTTGTGGGAGCCTAGTCTGTTTGTGTGCTCACTTTCCTGGGCCTGGATGGAGGGGGGAGGGCCTTGGACTTCCCATGGGGCAGGGAACCCTGAGTGCTCTTTGGACTGGAGAGGGAGGATGAAGGGAAATGGGGAGAAGGGAAGGTGAATGGGAGGAAGAGAGGAGGTTGAAATTTTTAATAAAAAAATAAATATATGTATATATATGTAGAGTCCTAAGAATATAAAAATAATAATTCACTATAACATTCCAGTTTGAAATAACTTTCTTAATTATGCTATTTTTCTTATTTTATAAATTATATTATATTCTTATTTAGAAAAGAAATATGAACAACCCTTTTATTCTTTATTTCTGACTTATTTTAACAATAGGTATATGTTTAAATTTGCATTTCAATAATTGCTAAAGCTAATAAAGTTTTTTTATTTTTTCTTAAAAAATAAATAAAATAAATACATAAATTTCAGGGAAAAAAAGCAAAACAACTCAAATGAACTTCATTATGTAAAACTTAAGGCATAGGAAAAACAAGAACACTAACTCTCAATCTCTAAATGGGAATAAATAATGAAGAATAAGACAGAAAGAAACAAAATAGATATATTCTTTTTTAATATATATATATATATATTATAAAAAGAAAAGAACTGGAAAACTGGTGGTTCTTTGAAAGGTAAACATGACTGCAAACCCATAGCCTAGTTGTCCAAGAGAACAGATTTATATTAATAAAATTAGAACTGAAATGGGAGAGATTACACTAGACAACAAATTCAGAGAATCATATCAGGAAAGTAATCTTTATATACCAATCAATACACAGGAGAATCTACAAGAAATGTATAAATTTTTAGAAACATATGGACCTACCATAGTTAAACCAACTGAAATAAATAATTTCAATAGAGCTAAAGAGATGGCTCAGCAATTAAGAGCACTGGCTGTTCTTTCAGAGGTCCTGAGTTCAATTCCTAGCAACTGCATGATGGCTCAAAACCATCTCTAGTGGGGTCTGATGCCCTCTTCTGGCAGAAAGAGCACAAACATTTATAAATCTCTAAAAGAATTATAATAATTTCAACAGAGCTGTATCATGCAATGAAATTGTAATGGTAAAAAAGCAAATTTGTCCTGAAGGGCCAAATGCAGAACTTTAGCAGGCCTTCAAAGAGAAAATAACCCAATACTTCGTAAATTATTCTGCAACATAGAAAAGGAAGACTTTCATAGGAAGTCATTGTCATCTTGATTCTAAACACAGACACAGAAAGAAAGAGAATTATGGTCCAATCTCTTTGGTCAACAAGTATGCCAAACTTGTCAATAAAATCCTGACTTTGGCACTTTTGTCTGTGAGGTCTTTGGACTTTCAGGAGTCCATGTTCCTGTGCTGAGGAGATCCATCCAGATGGGTGAGTGTGTGCCATCCTGGGGAGGACGGTCAGGGAACAGAGCACAGGGCCCCTCCAACACCTGTTGCAAGGGCTTCTTTGTTCCACACGACCCTGCCTCCCCCAAGCCTGCCCCATTATCAGCGAGGTCCTTGGCCCAGGAATAGTTCCTGCTCTGAGGAGATGGATCCAAAGAGTCAGTCACAGCAAAGATTGGCCCAAGATGCCAAGACTCTCCTGGCTGCAATTGAGGGAAAAGATGGGCAGGTGCCAATGCAAGAATTCCTTGAACAACCTGAAAGGCAACATGACAACACCAGAATCCAGGGATCATGCAACAAGAAGACTTGAACACCTTATTCCAGAAGAAGTAGAAGAAATTGACTTTAAATGTAACATTATGAAAATAATAGAGGACCTTAAACAGGAGGTGAAAAACTGCCATAAAGAAACTGAGAGGACAAACAAAAAGGGAGAAGAAATGAATAAATGTCTCAAAGATAACTTAGGAAACCAAGAAAAAGCAATCAAACAAATAATGAAAACAGTTCAAGACTTGAGAAATGAAATGGAGGTAATGAAGAAAACACAAACCGAGGGAAGGCTGGATATGGAAAATCTAGGTAAATAAACAGGAACTACAAAGACAACTATAACAAACAGAATATAAAAGATAGAAGAAAGAATCTCAGATGCTGAAAATACATAGAGAAAATAAGCTCATTGATTAACGAATACAACAAATCCAACAAATTCTTAACAAAAAAACATCCAGGATCTGGGACACCATGAAAAGAATAATACCCCTAAGAATAATAGGGGTAAAAGAAGGAGAAGAAGTACAGCTCAAAGGCCCAGAAAATATATTTAACAAAATTATAGAAGAAAACTTTCCCAACCTAAAGAAGCATATGAAGGTAAAAGAAGCATACAGAACACAAAATATACTGGGTCAAAAGGAAGATCCCCTTGCCACAAAATAATCAAAACACAAAACATATAGAATAAAGAAAGAATATTAAGAGCTGCAAAGGAAAAAGGTCAAGTAACATATAAAGGTAAATCTATCAGAATTGCACCTGACTTCTCAGTGGAAACCATGAAAGTCAGAAGGTCTTGGATAGATGTGCTACAGACACCAAGAGACCAAGGATGCAAGCCCAGACTACTATACCCAGCCAAGCTTTCTCTCACCATCAATGGCAAAAACAAGATATTGGAGGACAAAAACAGATTTAAACAATATGTAGTCACAAACAGTCTTACAGAAAATACTAGAAGGAAAAACACAAACCAAGGAATCCAACAACACCTATAATAACACAGGCATCTGACAATCCTCCATCAACACAACTCAAAGAAGGGAAACACACAAACACTACCACCAAAAAAATGACAGGAGTTAACAGGTCATTAATATCACTTAATATCAATGGACTCAATTCACCTATAAAAAGGCAAATGTTAAGAGAATGTATAAAAAACAGGGTCCAACATTATGCTGTTTACAAGAAACACACCTCAACCACAAAGACAGACACTACCTCAGTGTAAAGGCTTGGTAAAAGGTTTTCCAATCAAATGGACCTAAGAAGCAAGCAGGTGTGGCTATACTAATATCTAACAAAATTCATTTACAACTAAAATCAATCCGAAGAGATAGATAAGGATACTTCAAACTCATAACAGGAACAATTCATCAGGAGGAAGTCTCAATCCTGAATATCTATGCCCCTAATATAAAAGCACCTACATACATAAAAGAAACATTACTAGAACTCAAAGCATACATCAAATCCCACACTCTAATAGTAGGAGATTTCAACACTCCTCTCTCACCAATGGACAGGTCAACCAAACAGAAACTTAACAGAGAAATAAGAGAATGAATCAAATGGATTTAACAGACATCTATAGAATATTCCACCCAAACAGAAAGAATATACCTTCTTCTCAGCATCACGTGGAACCTTCTCAAATATTGATCACATAATTGGCAATAAAGCAAACATCCACAGATGCAAAAAAAATTGTAGTAACCTCTACCTGTGTACTATAAGATCATCATGAAATAAAGTTAGAATTCAACAATTCTACCCCCAGAAAGCCTACAAACTTATGTAAACTGAGCAGTCAACTACTGAACCACCCCTGGGTCAAAAAAGAAATTAATGTCTTCCTTGCATTCAACGAAAATAAAGACACAACATACCTAAACCTATGGAACACTATGAAATCAGTGCTAAGAGAAAAGTTCATAGCACTAAGTGCCCACTTAAAGAAAACAGAGAAAGCACACATTGGAGACTTAACAGCCCACCTGAAAGCTCTAGAAAAAAAAGAAGCAGACTCACTTAGGAGGAGTAGAAGACTGGAAATAATCAAACTGAGGGCTGAAATCAACAAAATAGAAACACAGAAAACAATCCAAAGAATCAATGAAACAAGAAGCTGGTTCCTGGAGAAAATCAACAAGATTGATAAACCCCTATCCAAACTAATCAAACGGCAGAGAGAGATTATGCAAATTAATAAGATAAGAAATGAAAAGGGCAACATAACCACAGACACAGAAGAAATTCAAAGAATCATTAGATCTTACTACAAAAGCCTGTATGCCACAAAACTGGAAAATGTAATAGAAATGGACACATTTTTAGATATATACCATTTACCAAAGTTAAACCAGGACCAGGTGAACAATCTAAATAGACCTGTTAGTCGTGAAGAATTAGAAGCTGTTATCAAAAACCTCCCTACCAAAAAAAGCCCAGGACCAGATGGTTTCAATGCGGAATTCTACCAGAACTTCCAAGAAGACCTAATACCTATACTCCTTAATGTATTTCACAATATAGAAACGGAAGAGTCATTGCCAAATTCCTGTTATGAAGCTACAGTCACTCTGATACCAAAACCACACAAAGACTCAACCAAGAAAGAGAATTACAGACCAATTTCACTCATGAACATCGACGCAAAAATCCTCAACAAAATACTGGCAAACCGTATCCAAGAACACATTAGAAAAATTATCCATTATGATCAAGTAGGCTTCATCCCAGAGATGCAGGGCTGGTTCAACATACGAAAATCTATCAATGTAATCCACCATATAAATAAACTGAAAGAAAAAAAATATGATCATTTCATTAGATGCTGAAAAAGCTTTTGACAAAATTCAACATCCCTTCATGATAAAAGTATTGGAGAGATTAGGGATACAAGGGACATACCTAAATATAATAAAAGCTATTTACAGCAAACCGACAGCTAACATCAAACTAAATGGAGAGAAACTCAAAGCCATCCCACTAAAATCAGGAACACGGCAAGGCTGTCCACTCTCTCCTTACCTCTTCAATATAGTGCTTGAAGTTTTAGCAATAGCAATAAGACAACATAAGGGGATCAAGGGGATTCGAATTGGGAAGGAAGAGGTTAAACTTTCATTATTTGCAGATGATATGATAGTGTACATAAGTGACCCCAAGAACTCCACCAAAGAACTCCTAAAGGTGATAAACACTTTTAGTAATGTGGCAGGATACAAGATCAACTCCAAAAAATCAGTCGCCTTTCTATACACAAAGGATATGGAAGCAGAGAGGGAAATCAGAGAAGCATCACCTTTCACAATAGCCACAAATAGCATAAAATATCTTGGGGTAACTCTAACCAAGGAAGTGAAAGATCTATTTGACAAGAACTTTAAGGCATTGAAGAAAGAAATTGAAGAGGATACCAGAAAGTGGAAGGATCTCCCTTGCTCTTGGATTGGGAGGATCAACATAGTAAAAATGGCAATTCTACCAAAGGCAATTTATAGATTCAAAGCAATCCCCATCAAGGTCCCATCAAAATTCTTCACAGATCTTGAGAGGACAATAATCGATTTTATATGGAAAAACAAAAAACCCAGGATAGCCAAAACAGTCTTATATAATAAAGGAACTTCTGGAGGCATCACCATCCCTGATTTCAAACTCTATTACAGAGCCACAGTAATGAAAACAGTGTGGTATTGGTATAAAAACAGAGAAGTCGACCAATGAAATCGTATTGAAGACCCAGATTTTAACCCACAAACCTATGAACACCTCATTTTCGATAAAGGAGCTAAAAGTATACAATGGAAGAAAGAAAGCATCTTCAACAAATGGTGCTGGCACAACTGGATGTCAACATGTAGAAGAATGAAAATTGACCCATATCTATCACCATGCACAAAACTCAAGTCCAAATGGATCAAAGACCTCAATATCAATCCGAACACCCTCAACCTGATAGAAGAGAAATTGGGAAGTACCCTACAACAGATGGGCACAGGCGATCGCTTCCTAGGTATAACCCCAGCAGCACAGACATTAAGGGCAACATTGAATAAATGGGACCTACTGAAACTGAGAAGCTTCTGTAAAGCAAAGGACACGGTCACTAAGACACAAAGGCAGCCCACTGACTGGGAAAAGATCTTCACCAACCCCACAACAGACAAAGGTCTGATATCCAAAATATATAAAGAACTCAAGAAACTAGACCGTAAAAGGCGAATTAACCCAATTAAAAAATGGGGCACTTATTTGAACAGAGAATTCACAAAAGAAGAAGTGCAAATGGCCAAAAGACACTTAAGGTCCTGCTCAACCTCCTTCGCGATCAGGGAAATGCAAATCAAAACAACTTTGAGATATCATCTTACACCTGTCAGATTGAATAAAATCAAAAACACCAATGATAGCCTCTGCTGGAGAGGTTGTGGAGGAAGGGGTGCCCTCATCCATTGCTGGTGGGAATGCAAACTTGTGCAACCACTTTGGAAAGCAGTGTTTCGGTTTCTCAGGAAATTCGGGATCAACCTACCCCCAGACCCAGCAATGCCACTCTTGGGAATATACCCAAGAGATACCCGATCATATGACAGGAGCATTTGTTCAACTATGTTCATAGCAGCATTGTTTGTAATAGCCAGAACCTGGAAACAACCTAGATGTCCGTCAATGGAAGAATGGTTGACGAGAGTGTGGAATATATACACATTAGAGTACTACTCAGCAATAAAAAACAATGACTTCTCGAATTTTGCATGCAAATGGATGGAAATAGAAAATACTATCCTGAGTGAGGTAACCCAGACCCAAAAAGATGAACAAGGTATGTACTCACTCATAATTGGGTTCTAGCCATAAATAAAGGTCAGTGAGTCTATAATTTGTTATCCTAAAGAAGCTAGATAAGAAGGTGAACCCAAAGAAAAACATATAGCTATCCTCCTGGGTATGGGAGTAGACAAGATTGCCAGGCAAAAAATCGGGATCTTGGGGGTGGGGTGGGAGGCAGTAAGGGGAGATGGGGAGAGAAAAGTGAGAAGGGTAGGATGGGGAGAACTTGGGGAAATGGGATGATTGGGATAAAGGAAGTTTGGATAGGGGAGCAGGGAAGCACATATCTTAATTAAGGGAGCCATCTTAGGGTTGGCAAGAGACTTGGACCTAGAGGTGCTTCCAGATGTCCAAGGCGATGTCCCCAGGTAGTTCCTGGGGCAGTTGAGGATAGGGAACCTGAAATAACCCTATCCTATAGCCATACTGATGAATATCTTGCATATCACCATAGAACCCTCATCTGGCGATGGACGGAGATGGAGACGGAGACCCACACTGGAGCACTGGACTGAACTCCCAAAGTCCCAATGAGGAACAGAAGGAGGGTGAACATGAGCAAAGAAGTCAGGACCACAAGGGGTGCACCCACCCACAGAGACAGTGGGGCTGATCTATTGCGAGTTCACCAAGGCCAGCTGGACTGTGACTGAAAAAGCAGGGGATAAAACCAGACTCTCTGAATATGGCGGACAATGAGGGCTGCTGAGAAGCCAAGGAAAATGGCACTGGGTTTTGATCCTGCATCATGTTCTGGCTTTGACGGTGCCTAGCCAGTTTGGATGTTCACCTTCCTAGACCAGGATGGAGGGGCAAGGACTTTGGACTTTCCACAGGGCAGGGAACCCTGGATGCTCTTCAGACTGCAGAGGGAGGGGGAGAGAAGTGGGGGGAGGGGGAGAGAAGTGAGGGGAGGGGGAGAGGAGTCGGGAGAGGGGGAGAGGAGTGGGGGGAGGGGGGAGGAGTGGGAGGATGGGAGGAGGCGGAAATTTTTTTCCTCAATAAAAAAAAAAGAAAATAAAAACAATACGCAGCCACAAATCCAGCCTTACAGAAAGTAATAGAAGGAAAATCACTAACCAAGGAGTCCAACAATGACCACTCAGACATCTAGAGACCCTTCTCCAACACAACTCAAAGAAGGGAAACACACAAATTCTATGACTAGCCTTTGCTGGAGAGGCTGTGGAGGAAGGGGTACCCTCATCCATTGCTGGTGGGAATGCAATCTTGTGCAACCACTTTGGAAATCTGTCTTTCGTTTTCTCTGGAAATTCGGAATCAACCTACCCCTGGACCCAGCAATACCACTCTTGGGAATATACCCAAGAGATGCCCGAGCATATGACAAAAGCATTTGTTCAACTATGTTCATAGCAGTATTATTTGTAATAGCCAGAACCTGGAAACAACCTAGATGCCCTTCAATGGAAGAATGGATGAAGAAAGTGTGGAATATATACACATTAGAGTACTACGCTGCAGTAAAAAACAATGACTTCTCGAAATTTGCATGCAACTGGATGGAAATAGAAAACACTATCCTGAGTGAGGTATCCCAGAGCCAAAAAGATGAACATGGGATGTACTCACTCATAATTGGGTTCTAGCCATAAATTAAGGGTCACGGAGTCTACAATTGTTGAACCTAAAGAAGCTAAATAAGAAGGTGAACCCAAGGAAAAACATATAGTTATCCCCTTGGCTATGGGAAGTAGACAAAATTACCGGGGAGAAAATTGGGATCTTGGGGTTGGGGTGGGATGGGGGTAAGGGCAGATGGAGAGAGAAAAGTGAGAAGGGGAAAATGGAGGGAACTTGGGGAAAAAGGAGGACTGGGATACAGAAGGTTGGATAGGGGAGCATGGAAGCACAATTCTTAGTTAAGGGAGTCACCTTAGGGTTGGCAAGAGACTTGAACCTAGAGTGGCTCCCAGGAGCCCATGGTGATGTCCCCAGTTAGTCCGTTGGGCAGCTGAGGATAGGGAAACTGAAACGACCCTATCCTATAGCAATATTGACGAATATCTTGCATATCACCATAGAACCTTCATATGGAGATGAATGGAGATAGAGACAGAGACCCACACTGGAGCACTGGACTGAGCTCCCAAGGTCCCAATGAGGAACAGAAGGAGGGAGAACATGAGCAAGGAAGTCAGGACCACGAGGGCTGCACCCACCCATGGAGTCAATGGGGCTGATCTATTGGGAGCTCACCAAGGCCAGCTGGACTGTGACTGAAAAAGCATGGGATAAAACCAGACTCTCTGAACATGGTGAACAATGAGGGCTGATGAGAAGCCAAGGACAATGGCATGGGGTTTTGATCCTACTTCATGTTCTGGCTTTGTGGGAACCTAGCCAGTTTGGATGTTCACCTTCCTAGACATGGACGGAGGGGGGCGGACCTTGTACTTTCCACAGTGCAGGGAACCCGGACTGCTCTTTGGACTGGAGAGGGAGGGGGAGAGAAGTGGGGTGGAGGGGGAGAAGGGAGGGAGGAGGGGGAGGGAAATGGGAGGCTGGGAAGAGACAGATACTTTTTTTTTCCTTTTCTCAATAAAAAAAAAGAATCAAAAGGAAGTGGAGGACTGGCTATGGCCTTACCAGTCGCTCACTAGTGTTCATTTTTGTTTGAAGGATGAAATAAATTGTTGAATTATATTGTTTTGAATGAAAAAAAAACCTGGGAACTTGGGGGTGATGTGGCATGTGGCTAAGGGGAAATGGGGTGAAAAACATGAGAAGAGGAGAATGGGGGAGCTTTGGGAAATGGGATGGTTGGGATAAAGGAAGGGTGGACACGGGAGCAGAGAAATATATATCCTAATTAAGGGAGCCATCTTAGGGTTGGCAAGAGACTTGACTCTTGAGGGGCTCGCAGGTGTCCACGGAGATGTCCCCAGCTAGTACCTTGAGCAACTGAGGAGAGAGAACCTGAAATGACGCTATCCTATAGCCATACTGATGAATATCTTGCATATCACCATAGCACCTTCATCTGGCTATGGATCGAGACCCAAACTGGAGCACAGGACTGAGCTCTTAAGATCCAAATTAGGAGCAGAAGGAGGGAGAACATGAGCAAGGAAGTCAGGACCACGAGGGGTGCACCCACCCACTGTGACAGTGGAACTGATCTATTGGGAGCTCACCAAGGCCAGCGGGACTGGGACTGAATAAGCATGGGATAAAACCGAACTTTCTGAACATAGCGGACAATGAGGCTGATGAGAAGCCAAGGACAATGGCAGTAGGTTTCGATCCTAATACATGAACTGGCTTTGTGGGAGCCTAGCCTGTTTGGATGCTCATCTCCCTGGTCCTGGATAGAAGTGGGAGGAACTTGGACTTCCCGCAGGGCAGGGAATCTGGACTGCTCTTCATTCTCGAGAGGGAGGGGGAATGGAGTGGGGGGAGGGGGAGGGTAGGGGATTAGGGGGAGAGGGCGATGTGTGCGAGGAGAGGGAGGGAAATGGGAAACCGGGAGGAGGTGGAATTTTTTTTTTTGCAACAACTAAAAAAAAATAAAATAAAAAAGTGAAAAAAAAAGAAAGTTAGGATGTGTATACTATCATGATCAAACTTAAAAAAAAAGTTGTGAAAATCAATCCGCCAATGTACTTTAAAGATGTACTGACCACAGAATGGAAACCAGGACATGTATTTCACTGGAGAAGGGGTTTTGCTTTTATTTTCACAGTAGAAGAAAAGCTATGGAAACCACCATAACTGATAAAGATTCCATTTGAACAAAAGACACCTCTCAATTATAAGATAAAACAGTTCATCAAACAGCATGGCCATTTAATCTAAACCAACCTATAAAACTCACAAATCCTTTTTATTTGCTCAGATATAACTTGCCAAAAGAGAATCTCCTAAAAATTAGGACTGGGGAAGTGTTCTGCTTTTGTCATTTTCGGAGAATAAAGGTATCCAGCTAAGGATTCTAAAGACCACTGAAGAAATGAGACATCTTAAGGAAAATGTCAAATCAATCAGAGAAATTATACCAAGAAGAATGGTATATTGGACTGTTCATATATCACATCTATCACAAGATAAAAATTCTTAAATCTTTCCAAATGTTTGGCTCTGCTATTTTCTATAGATATACCATAAAATTTTGGTGAACCCACAAGTATTATACAGTAAATGTACATCTGACAGATCTACTAGACATACTAAAAAATATCATCTTGTATATAACCCCATTTTTCAGAGCTGCCGGAACACCCATCTTTTAGATAAGTCACTGTAAATTCTGTAGAAATCTTGTGAAATCATGACATTTCTCCACTCTATAATATTCCAGCCATGTATAAACCTGACTTTTCCTGTAAGAACAACCGAATACCTTTCTCACACCATGAAGCCCTGTTATGGAGACATTCAATCAAATCTTTGTTACCACCAAGGGTGTGTTCCCAGCCACCAGGGAAGAAAACAGAAATGCTCAAAGAACACACCCGTACTTCTGTGGGTTTTTTTTTTTACAATTAATCATATACTTCTACTTATACTTATAAAATATAATTAGTGTATGAAAACTTTTTCCTAGAATTCTGTAGTGATTTAAAGTTCCATTCTTAATGTGGCTCTCTCATTCTCTAAACCCAAGCATGCTTATTAAAGTGAAATCCAAAATCTCTGTCTCATGTCTCAAGAGCCATCTGACATGAGACAGAAGAAAAACAGATATTTAAGAACTATTTTATTGCTATTAATCTCATAATCCTTTGATTTTGTATTGGCTATCCATTGTCTTTCTTAAGGTTTAAATTTTACAAGATATAAGTCCAAAACATTTTGTCATGATATTAATGCTCATGTAGAGTACTAACTAATTCTAGAAAAAGGTTTCATCTAACTTCCTGTACGTGATTTTTGAGATTGAATCTCTGTTAGTTTTCTATAGCAAACTATGAGCATGTGTAACAACAACTTTTGCAGTCTCCAAAAGTAGAATGGGGTCCTACAACAACTATTCCTCCATGACTATGATAGCATCACTATGCTTAAAAAAACACCATCTAAAGGTAAGTTTGAGGCTACAAACTTCTTAGAACAATTTTGAGGTAGCTAGCCGAGATGATCCAGCATAGCAAACTGCTCTGGCCAGGACCTGAGACAAACCCTACACTTTCCAATTATGCAGATACTGGATAACAAATGATAAAGATACCTCTCTCAGGACTTGACAATTAACCAAAACTTTTCTTTTAAGATTCCCTAAAGATGCTCTCTTCCAAAGAGGTCCAGGATTTTAAATATAAAGAGCTTTAGAAAAATAAGAAGACTATAGTATATCAAAAAATAAAAGACATAATTTTAAAGAAGTTTATTGTGGACCATGGAAAAAGGAAACAGTGCATTATCATGGGGGAGCCATATCACAAGAGTCTAAAGCAACTGTTCTTGTTGCATCCGCTTTGAAAATAGAGATTCCTGAATATTGGTGTTTAGCTTACTTTATATAATCCTCAAGACTCATAGCCATGGCATGCAGATTCTCTGCATTTTGGTTAATCTTGTCTGTTGATACCATCATTGATCGAACAGAGTTGTGATTTCACGATGATGTTGCATTCTAGTCAAATTTACAATTTGGAGTAGTCATCACCCGTGATATTAGTTACTTCATAAGACAGGAATAAATAACCAAATTTGGTTTTCCTCAATTATAAATGAACACTTTTCCTCAAATATGGTGAGAAAGAGTTTATATCGGGGGGCATATAGTGAGTGAATGGGGGCTGAGAACACAGGTTACTTAAAATACAAAATGATAGTACTTTCATGTAATTTTTAAAGTAACAAAACACAATTAATTCACAAGTAGAGACAATTTCAAAATACATTTCTAGATATACCATGTGATAATTTACAACAATTCTTGAAATTATATGCTATGATTAGTGTTGGATGCTATCCTATAATACCTTGGCCTTGCTTTGTTGGTAACTATGACCAGTTTGTATAATATAAAAGTATTTATCTGGAAGCCACATATAAGTTATAGCTGGCTTATAAGAAAATTAAGACAACCCAAGAAAATTTAGTCTGTATTTTCAAAATTCCAATGTTGCACAAATACTGACTATTTAGTCAGTCAGTCATCCTTGAGGAATCTATAAAGTATGAGCAGCGGTTTAACCTTATACACTCTGTTGTCACTGCTCAGACACGGTAAAATATATAACATGAATTATCCAGAAGATTGTTTATATCCATTGACCTTTATCTCTCATAGCCTTTAATGAGTTCTTATCAGGTCTCATAAGAATGATATAACACTTAGGGATGAAGATACAACCTAGGAGCCCTGCACTGGAAGCCAAGATGGAGGAGACCTCCACAGCTACCATGATCTTCCCCTTAGTACTGTGGTAGACAGGGAGGAAGGTGACCCAGACACTGCAGAACACCAGCATGCTGAATGTCAGATATTTGGCTTCATTGAAGATGTCTGGCAGGTTCCTGGCCAAAAAAGCTACTGTGAAGCTCCCCATGGACAGGGCCCCAAGGTACCCCAGGACACAGTAGAAGGCTGTGACTGAGCCCTTATTGCACATTAAGATGATCTGACCATGTTCAGAGTGAGCATCTGTGTCTACAAAGGGAGGAGATGTTCCAAGCCAGATTCCACAGAAGATAATTTGTGTAAATGTACAGATGGGAATGATAAATTTGAGTGCCCCTGATTTAAGCAATCCCCTCATCCATCTTCCTGGTGTAGTGATCTTGAAAGCCAAGACCACAGTGATGGTTTTGGCTAAGACAGTAGACACAGCCACTGTGAACACTATTCCAAATGTGATCTGTTGCAGGATGCAGGTAGCTGTGTTGGGCTGACCAATGAAGAGCAAGGAGCAAAGAAAAGAGAAGGTGAGGGAGATGAGCAGGGTGTAGCTGAGAGTACTGTTATTGGCCTTTATAACAGGAGTATTTTGGTGCTTCACAAAAATCCCAAGGATAAGAATTGTGAGCATACACAAGCACAGGGCCATGCCAGCCAGTGCCATCCCCAAAGGGTTTTCATATGACAGAAATGTCACAGATTTTTGGAGGCAGTGTGTTCGCTCTGTGTTGGCATACTGATCATCTGGACACTTCACACACTGATCAATATCTGGCAAGAAAAGTGATGTGGCTTCAGTATAACTTCAATGATTTTCATTCACTGTCATCCACCCACTGAAAGTAGAACACTGGGGAAAGTAATCCAACTATTCTTCTGATTATTGAATACAATGAATAATAGGATACTGCCTTTAGATTTTTACCTAGTGGATACTACATACCCTCTTTTGTACTAAGTAAATAAACAATATTCTTTTCATTTGTCATAAAAAGTCTTTTCTTATTTCCATATGAATATATAATATCAAAAACAAAAGCAAAACATGAATATCAAAACTATTAAACAAAAACAGAGAAGAAAAAAGAAAACTAGTCAGGCATGGTGGCACACAGCTTATTCCTTCAATCAGGAAGCAAGGACTTTGAATCTTTGAGTTTCTAGAAAGAATTGCTTACAAAGTGACCTGAAGGACATCTAGAAGTACAAAGAGAAACCATGTCTTGAAAACAAACAAACCAAACAGACAACATACCTATTCTCATTGTATATTCAGTATGATATGGTAATTTAGGGTAGGATTTCATAAAATCAAACTCTTATTATTCTTATTTCTATAACATTTAATAGTCATGTCTCTAAAACCAGGACATTTGGTGTTGGTTAGACAATATTATCATTTCTTCCCATGGCAGACATGCACTTAAGCTACTAAATATGTTGAGAGTTGTGATTCCCACTGATGAATGTGAATTCATCATCTGTTGACAACTATTCAAGCTTATATTTTCAAATGTCATCTCATGTTGTTTTTCAACTTGACACAAAGTAAAGTTCTTTTTGAAAATAATGTCAAGTGAGAAAAGTCTCAATCAGGCTAGCCAGACCAGTCTGGTAAAGAATTTAATCAACGATAATTTTAGAACAATCTAGCTTTGTTAGGCAGTGCCAATATGGGAAATTGACCCTAGGTTCTATTAAAAAGTGAGATATATGAGCCATGGGGAGCAATATAGTAACCAACTTACTGCTAAAGTAAACAGACTTCAGTTCCTGCACCTAGCTTTCTATTCCAGGTAGCTTCCATTACCTCCCTTCACGACAGACTGTAAGCTTGTAGGTAAAATAAACTTTTTCCTTCTCAGGGTATTTTGGTCAAGGTCTATAAATACAATTGAAAGCTAATTAATGCATCACCTTTTATGTAAGACATAATCTAACATCAACTTTGGGAGAACACATAGCACATTTATATTGCAGTAAAGCAGACCTCTGGAACCTATACAGTGTTTTATATTATGTAGTATATATTCATCAACCTACCCTAATCATAATAATTTGAAAACTGCCAAGAGAGCAGAGATGATATATAATATTTCCTGGAACATGGGATTTCTAAAAATGAGTTTTATCTCCACCACAGAAAATTTTATTTCTTTTAGTTACACAGAAAAGGTAAATATGCTTTCCCAGTCCCAGTTACAATCAGTTACCAAAAGTTCTTTGTATAGGATTGGGAACTTGTAGTCTGCCTCCAATTCTGTTTAGTGTGTAGGATGTATGGTGTCATCCTACTTCTGTTTACATTTGGGTGGTCATGTTAACGAGACTTTATGGTGCAGCTTCTGATATAACTAGAAGAGATGTCACAAAATACTTCTTGAAGGTCTGGCTCCTACAGTCTTTCTTTGTACTCTTTCACAATGTTCCCTGAGCTTTAGGTGTGGAATTGTTCTATAGATATAGCCATGAGCTTAGGCATCAAAACTCTGTATTTGGATTTGTTCTGTCTTCTTTAGCAGGTTCCATCTGTTACCAGTAGAAGCCTCCTAGATGAGAGGTGAAGATCACACTTTTCTTTGGGTATGACCATGAATGTTTATAAATTGTTGTTAGGAATTATGTGGATTTAGTAAAGTAGTGGTTATATAGTCTCATCCAATAACCATGATTTCACTAGTACTTAGGAATAAACTAGACTTCAAATATGATGCATAAAATTTCTGTCTATTAAAGAGATTTTAAGTCTGGTTATGGAAATGTCATTTTCCATCCATGAATATGTAGTGTTACTGCAACCTCAGGGTCATAATGCAATACTGGTAGTTGATGTGGTTCATAGGAATTATAAATTGTTATAATCGTTGGTTGCCTCCTTCCTTTTCTATGGTGCTTTCTGGCACCATTAAAGTGATTACTCAGGAATAGAACTTACATAAGTTCTAGCTCAGGGGTCTCTGGGTTCTGTTTCTGGAGTTCATTGTAGCATCAGTAGTAAAAGTTTGTATTCCACCTCTTTGGGGAAACACCAGGCAACAGCAATAGGCTTCTCTGAAGCCCTAAATGGTAACTTAAAAAGGCTTCTCATTTTTGATATTTGGGATTTTAGTAGGAAGTCTTTGACTCTTGCATGTACCACCACCATACTAGATGAGAAGAGTTCATTAAAACTATAAATGTGGTCTTCTCCATAAAAGAACTGAGTAGTTTGTTGCATACTACCAATGATTAACCATGAAAATATACATGCATACATACATACACAAGGAACATTGTATGAACTGAACAGATTATGCTTAGTAATGTGTTTTTGTACATGTACACGCAAGCCATAAGCAGTTCCTGAATACCAGAAGCCATGAAATTGAAGGAGAGCACTGGAGTATTGTATGATAGGTTTGGGATGAGGAAAGGGAACAGATGAGTGTTACAATTATAAACTGATGTGGAATTTCCCTCTGTATGCTATGAATATGTTTTTTCACCTTTGGTTAGTAAACAATCTGCTTTGGCCTATGGAAGGACATAATATAGCTAGGTGGGAAAACTAAACTGAATGTAGTTCCCTAGGCAGAGTCAGGCAGATGCCATGTAACTGTCAATAAGCAAGATGGGTGGTAAGAAACCATAAGCCTCGTGGTAAAATTTAAAATAATGGAAATGGGTTAATTTAAGATGTAAAAGCAAATTAGGAATATGCCTGAGCCATTAGCCAGTGTTGTAATTAGTAAAGCTTTCTGTGATTATTCATGCCTGGGTGGCCAGGAAATAAAAGAGCAGTCTCCATTTACATAATGGCTCCCGGTGTTTGGCAATGTACATTCACATAATGCCCAATAAGGTTACCAAAAGGGCTTCTAGACCCACAAAAATGGAAATCAATAGGAGGGTCTTGGTAGTTGTATTTTTCCAAATAGGCTCTGGTTGGAAGCACAGGTGCAGCTTCTTTAAGAGAAGGTTTCCTGGTTCATACTGGTGGCATCAATGGCTCTAGCTCTTTCAGGAGGTTCTGCTACTGTTGGCTGAGGCTTCTTTCCTGCCCAGTCCCACAGTCATTCAGTCCTAAAGAAATACATAGAGGTCCACTACATTAATTATAAACTGATTTGCCTAGTAGCTCAGGCTTCCTATTAACTCCTTTTTCCATCTTAAATTGGACCATTATCCTTGTCTATGTTAGCCATGTGGCTTGGTACCTTGACTTCAAAATTTGAGTCTAACGATGTTACTTTGGAAAAGAGGACCTGCTTTTGTTTCCACAGAAGACAAGAACCTGTGGGCTACTTCCAGACTAGTGTGGTTTGGTGATACAAGATTCCCTGATAGTTCTCCATGAACCATAAAAACAGCAGGAAAAAATTTGTAGAAAATAGTACTAAAATTTCCAAAATGATAGTTTATAAATATTTGTTTTCATCAAATGGGATTGATTATAAGTAGTTAAGTCACAGTAAGTCTCTTTCAAAAAAAGGATGGGATATGATAGAGATATGAATACTTTACATTGGTATAGATTTTGGTTTACTGATACAAACTCAAGGTCATTTTTATTATAGGTATATTTCTACTCTTGTTTAATGTATTATGTTTATGCAGGTGGTTTTAAAATAGTATATAATTTAAAATTACAGATTAATCGATAGTTGTTTATAGTAGTCAAACTTGTAGTCATGTTAGTTGTCTTTTCTAGATATACAGAGATATTTCAGTTAGATAGATAATTGTAAACACTTCAAAGCCCTAGAGAATAAGGCATTTAAAGTATTTCATGAACTCAGACTTTTCTCAACAGTGAATCATGTCTGCTTCTGGCAGAAGCAATTACTTCAGAAAGGTTGATGGGCATTATTGAATTTGCCTTCAATATAACAAGGGTAGTCATTTGGGCAAGAAACTGCTCTTGCCTGGACTGCTTGATGGTACACTGTATAAACTGGACATGCAGGACTCAAAGAAAAATTATTACTGAAATTTCTAAAAGAATGTAAGACAGTTCTTCAGGGTTCCTGTCTCATAAAAGTGTCTGCCAGACATTCTGCAAGACAGAGAAGAAAGTAACTGACAAACTGACAATATAGGCAAAACAGTCTTCCAAATTTCCTGCTTCATGGACATGTCTGCCAGATACTATGGACCTATAGACTGAAGTGGATGATACTACATTACAGAAGAACTTTGGGTTACTGTCCAGGCAGGGAGATGTCAATTCTAGAATTTTGGAAGCTTCTTACAATGCACTTTGTGTTTACTTAGGTATTACTGTATCCTTCTGGGGACTTTGATGGAGTTGAAGACAGATTGTTATATTTTTTCTTAGTAATGATAAAAGATAAATTAGAGCTCCAGTGTGGGTCTCTATCTCCATCCATCTCCAGATGAAGGTTCTATGGTGATATGCAAGATATTTGTCAGTATTGCTATAAGTTAGGGTCATTTCAGGTTCCCTATCCTCAGCTGCCCAAGGAACTAACTGGGGACATTGCTTTGGGTTCCAGGGAGCCACTCTAGGTTCAAGTCTCTTGCCAACCCTAAGAATTGTGCTTCCGTGCTCCCCTATCCAGCCTTCCTTTATCCCACTCATCCTGTTTCCCCAAGTTCCCCCATCCTCCCCTTCTCACTTTTCTCTCCCCATCTCCCCTTACCCCCAACCCACCCCAACCCCAAGCTCCCACTTTTCTCCCCAGCAATTTTGTCTACTTCCCATAGCCAAGAGGATAACTCTATGTTTTTCCTTGGGTTCACCGTCTTATTTGGCTTCTTTAGGTTCACCAATTGTAGACTCCGTGACCCTTAATTTATGGCTAGAAACCAATTATGAGTGAGTATATCCCATGTTCATCTTTTTGGGTCTGGGTTACCTCACTCAGGATAGTGTTTTCTATTTCCATCCATTTGCATACAAAATTCGAGAAGTCATTGTTTTTTACCGCAGCGTAGTACTCTAATGTGTATATATTCCACACTTTCTTCATCCATTCTTCCATTGAAGGACATTTGGTTGTTTCCAGGTTCTGGCTATTACAAATAATATTGCTATGAACATAGTTGAACAAATGCTTTTGTCATATGCTCAGGCATCTCTTGGGTATATTCCCAAGAGTGGTATTGCTGGGTCCAGGGGTAAGTTAATCGCGAATTTCCTGAGAAACCGAAACACTGCTTTCCAAAGTGGTTGCACAAGTTTGCATTCCCACCAGCAATGGATGAGTGTACCCCTTCCTCCACAGCCTCTCCAGCAAAGGCTATCATATGTGTTTTTGATTTTAGCCATTCTGACAGGTGTAAGATGATATCTCAAAGTTGTTTTGATTTGCATTTTCCTGATTGCTAAGGAGGTTGAGCATGACCTTAAGTGTCTTTTAGCCATTTGAACTTCTTCTGTTGAGAATTCTCTGTTCAGTTCAGTGCCCCATTTTTTAATTGGGTTAATTAGCATTTTAAAGTCTAGTTTCTTGAGTTCTCTATATATTTTGGAGATCAGACCTTTGTCAGTTGCGGAGTTGGTGAAGATCTTCTCCCAGTTAGTGGGTTGCCTTTGTGTCTTAGTAACAGTGTCCTTTGCTTTACAGAAGCTTCTCAGTTTTAGTAGGTCCCATTTATTTAATGTTGCCCTTAATGTCTGTGCTGCTGGGGTTATACATAGGAAGCAATCTCCTGTGCCCATCTGTTGTAGGGTACTTCCCACTTTCTTTTCTATCAGGTTCAGTGTGTTCAGATTGATATTGAGGTCTTTAATCCATTTGGACTTGAGACCCACACTGGAGCACTGGACTGAGCTCCCAAGGTCCCAATGAGGAGCAGAAGGAGGGAGAACATGAGCAAGGAAGTCAGGACCACAAGGGGTGCACCCACCCACTGAGACAATGGGGCTGATCTATTGGCAGTTCACCAAGGCCAGCTGGTCTATGACTGAAAATGCATGGGATAAAAGCAGACTCTCTGAACATGGCAAACAATGAGGGCTGCTGAGAAGCCAAGGACAATGGCATTGGGTTTTGATCCTACTTCATGTTCTGGCTTTGTGGGAGCCTAGCCAGTTTGGATGTTCACCTTCCTAGACATGGACGGAGGGGGGAGGACCTTGGACTTTCCACAGTGCAGGGAACCCTGACTGTTCTTTGGACTGGAGAGGAAGGGGGAGAGGAGTGGGAGGAGGGGGGGGGAAATGGGAGGCTGGGATAAAATAGTTTTGTCTACTTCTAAAAAAAAGATAAATTAGATATGAAGATTTATACTCAAAAAGATAGGATAGACGATAGAATATCTTCTTTAATTTTGCCAGATACAAAAGACTAAATATTGTAACTGTAATTCTTGCTTGATACCTGTTTTGTTATATGTAATTTTACTATGTTAAAGTAAAAACCTTCCTTGTTATTTATAAAGAACAGGAGAGATGATGTGGAATTCCCCTCTGTATGATATGAATATGTTTTATTACCATTGGTTAATAAAGCTTATTTGGCCTATGACAAGGCAGAATATAGCTAGGGGGCAAAACTAAACTGAATGCAGGGAGAAAAAAGTTGAGTCAGGCAGATGCCATATAGCCACCTAAGAATCAAGATGTGAGGTATTAAGCCAGGAACCTCATGGTAAATTAAGAGGAATTAGTTAGTTTAAGATGTAAGAGCTAGCAAATGCTTGCTGTTGGCCAAACAGTTTTGTAATTAATGTAGTTTTGTGATTATTTGAGTTTGGGTGGCTGGGAAGTAAAAGCAGAGTCTCCATTTACAATAATCTCAATAAATTTGAAATTATCCACTCTTGGGAATATACCCAAGAGATACCCGATCATATGACAGGGGCATTTGTTCAACTATGTTCATAGCAGCATTATTTGTAATAGCCAGAACCTGGAAACAACCTAGATGTCCGTCAATGGAAGAATGGTTGAAGAAAGTGTGGAATATATACACATTAGAGTACTACTCAGCAATAAAAAACAATGACTTCTCGAATTTTGCATGCAAATGGATGGAAATAGAAAATACTATCCTGAGTCAGGTAACCCAGACCCAAAAAGATGAACAAGGTATGTACTCACTCATAATTGGGTTCTAGCCATAAATAAAGGTCAGTGAGTCTATAATTTGTTATCCTAAAGAAGCTAGATAAGAAGGTGAACCCAAAGAAAAACATATAGCTATCCTCCTGGGTATGGGAGTAGACAAGATTGCCAGGCAAAAAATCGGGATCTTGGGGGTGGGGTCGGAGGGGGTAAGGGGAGATGGGGAGAGAAAAGTGAGAAGGGTAGGATGGGGAGAACTTGGGGAAATGGGATGATTGGGATAAAGGAAGTTTGGATAGGGGAGCAGGGAAGCACATATCTTAATTAAGGGAGCCATCTTAGGGTTGGCAAGAGACTTGGACCTAGAGGTGCTTCCAGATGTCCAAGGTGAGGTCCCCAGGTAGTTCCTGGGGCAGTTGAGGATAGGGAACCTGAAATAACCCTATCCTATAGCCATACTGATGAATATCTTGCATATCACCATAGAACCCTCATCTGGCGATGGACGGAGATGGAGACGGAGACCCACACTGGAGCACTGGACTGAACTCCCAAAGTCCCAATGAGGAACAGAAGGAGGGTGAACATGAGCAAAGAAGTCAGGACCACAAGGGGTGCACCCACCCACAGAGACAGTGGGGTTGATCTATTGCGAGCTCACCAAGGCCAGCTGGACTGTGACTGAAAAAGCAGGGGATAAAACCGGACTCTCTGAATATGGCGGACAATGAGGGCTGCTGAGAAGCCAAGGACAATGGCACTGGGTTTTGATCCTGCATCATGTTCTGGCTTTGAGGGTGCCTAGCCAGTTTGGATGTTCACCTTCCTAGACCAGGATGGAGGGGCAAGGACTTTGGACTTTCCACAGGGCAGGGAACCCTGGCTGCTCTTCAGACTGCAGAGGGAGGGGGAGAGAAGTGGGGGGAGGGGGAGAGAAGTGAGGGGAGGGGGAGAAGAGTCAGGAGAGGGGGAGAGGGGGAGAGGAGTGGGGGAAGGGGGGAGGAGTGGGAGGATGGGAGGAGGCGGAAATTTTTTTCCTCAATAAAAAAAAAGAAATAAAAAAAATTGAAATTATCCAATATTTAGACATTCTTTTTAATTTTATTAATTTTAAATGTGATTTACATTGTTAATTTGCCTATATGTGTACCACACTTATGTCTTGTATTTTTAGATCCCAAATAGGCCCCTAGGCCTGGGGTTATAGCCAACTGAGCGACCATGTCAGGCCTGATAACTGAACTCTGCTATTTGAAAAGAGAAGCAAGTACTGACAATCAGAATTTTTTTCTCAAGTCTCCTGTTTGGAGAATTTGTAGGCAGGTATATGTGAGTAGCCTTTTAATTTTCTAAATGTTTTGCTATCAAATTTCTTTCACAAATACCATAAAATTGTAGCTATTTCATGACCTAACAATGTTAAAGATGTTTAATTAATGTTCAAAATGCAATATGACAAATAAAAATGGACCATTTGCCTATTATTTGTGTAACAAACAATAAATAATATCAACTGGGAATATATTTTAATTAAATTTATAGTTATACAAATATATCATATATTTTATTTAAAATATTTTGAAGGAAAATTGGATTTATTTATATTATGGCTCACAATTCAAAATCTAAGAAAGCAAAGGTAAAATTTGGGGTAAGAAGCTGGAAGTAGAAACTGAGACATAGAACATAGAAGAGGTTTCCTATTGTCTTCATTTCTTTGGCTTGATCAGTTAACTCTTTTTTTCCTAGCCCATGACTGACTGCTAAGGTGTGGTTCTTCCCACAGTGGGATAAGTACCTATATCTATTATGAATACATAAGATGTCTTACATACATACATAGCTAGATGCTGAGTGCTGAAGGTACTTCCTCAAGGAGGGTCCACTGTTACCAAGTGTTTCAATTTGACAAAAAAAGGTTAGGCATCACATTGGCCAAGAATCAGAAGGTGATTTCATTGACCAAGTTACACTAGAACTGTAGATACTTAGGTAATAAATATAGCAAGCATCCTAAGATAAATAACTTCTTAGACATGCAACAGGGGATTATGTTTCTGTAATTTTCTTGTATCCTAAAATATCTTTTGTTAAATTTTTGATAATTTTATATAATGTTTTTTGATCACATTTCTTCCAATGCCCCAATTCTTTCTAGATATCATCACATCTTCCTAGGCTACCCACCCAATATTCATGCTCTCTTCCTCCCTTTCTTCCCCTGTCAATAACACCTCCAGTTTCTGTAAACTACTTGTGGTATGGCACCTTCTGTATGGTGGATACACTAACAAGTCATAGCATTAAAAAAAACTGACTCTGCCATTCCCAGTAGCTAGCACGTATCAATATCTTTTCAGATAATGGTGGGATCATGTATCCACCTTCCACCTCACACCCATGGTAGGATTATACCTGCTTGAGTTTCTATTCATATATGTATTTGTCCTGTTATTTCTAGAAAACATTGTTTCCTTCAAATAATCCTCCATCTTATAATCTTCCCATCTTTTCTTACGTGAAGAACCCTGGTCCTTCAAGGGTTGGTATGACATAGACCTACTCTTTAGTGTGCAACCCCTTCCAAGACTCCTGCACAATGGCAAGTTTGTGTCCTACTTGCCTTGAACTGTGAGAAAAATGTTCTATAATCGGGGATAAGAGAGATTCTCTAAACAGTATTAAAACAAAATGTCAATAATACTAATTTTAATATTATATTTATTTAGCATAATAATAGTAGAAGGGTTTTTTTCTTCCTATCTAAAAATCAATCTTGCCATAGGACTTTGGCCTAGATAACATTTACAAATATGGTTGCAATATCATTAAGAGGGAGTTAATACAGTTAGAAGCTGACTTTTGACACCTGTATCATTCATGCCACTACTGCATCAGGGGTCATGTTCCAGGCAAGACAGTAATGTAGCGTGCAGCGTTCACTGCTCAGTTAAGCCAATGATTGCCCATTTTCTCCAGTAGCATACCTACTAGCTTCTAGCTCTGTGAATGATAACCAATGGGGGAAAAATTTCCAGTTTAGTACCAACTTTAATTCTGCATGTTTGTGGTTCAAGTACATGGTGTCAAGCAACAGGAACTTAATAATAAATTCTGGAATATATTCAAGAGTGATATCTGGTTCTATGGGGCCATATTGATCAATATCTAAAAATGATAACCAGTTCCTGGTATTAGAATTGTATTTGTTCACGTGATATGTCTGAAATATCACTACCTTAATACAATGTAACACAATTTAAATTCTTTCACTATGTGTATGTATTGTGGGATGTTCTACTGTATTAAGTTTCAATATGGGGTTTTCAAAGATTTTTTATATTATTTGTTCTTTCTTCTATTTTGCCTTCTAACCTTTATTTCTATTCCTCATTTAATTCCATCTATTTCATTTTTCACTTTCACTTTTTAAAGAACATTTTATGCCCCTTTGCTTGAATGATCCCCTTCTCACCCATACTTCTTCCTCAATAGTTTCCTACCTCTGTGAGTATCTCAAATGAAACATATCTAAAGAATAAAAGCAAGTTTCTACATATTGGAAAGAATGTGCAATGTCTGTCTTTCTGAATTTCTGTCACCTCACTTAGAACAGCCTCCAGTATTACTTATTCACTTGTGCTTGTCATAATTTCATGTTACTTAAGTGTTGAATAATTTTCCATTTTATAAGTGCATCACATTTTCACTATCCATTCATCAGTTGATGAAAATCTAAGCCATTCCCTTTTTCTTTTCATTGTGAACATAGCATCAATTAACCTGGATGAGCAAGGGTGTCATTAGGAAGGTATATCCCCTAAATAGATCCTGCTACATAATGAAGTAGATTTATTTGTAACTTCTTGAGTAGCCTCTATTCTGATATGCAAAATGGTTGTAGCATGAATTCCCACCGGTAATAAATAATTGTTCTACATTTCCCATATCTTCACCAGAATTTGATGTCATTTGTTTTTGTTTAATCTTGGTCATTATGACTTGGCAAGATTTCTTTTTTTTATTTTTCCATTCAAAAATTTACACTTCCGAGTTGCTGAGGAGTCCCATCTGGACGGGTGGGTGTGTGCTGTCCGGGGGTGGGCTGTCCCGGAGGAGAGCGCAGGCCCCCTCCCCCGGCTCCTTCTGCAGGGCTGTCTTTCTTGGGCGGGTCCCAGCCCCCAGCACCCCTCCCCATCCTTGCCCTGCTGCGGGCTGGGGCCGGTGCTCTGGATCAGTTTTGGGCTCCTGCACTAAGGTTACCCACCCAGAGCGGTGAGTGCCTGCCTACCGGGCAGGCCTCAGGGTCCCCAGTAAGGGAGCCCGGCACCTTCAGCCTGTGCACCAGCCGCTCCTCTGGTCCTCTGGATACCACCCATCTCTGCGCCCTTCACCCTTTCGTCCCTGGATCATTGGGCTACCAGGTGGACCTGTGTAGGTGCTGAGGAATCCCATCTGGATGGGTGAGTGTGTGATATCCAGGGGCGGTCTGTCCTGGAAGAGAGCACAAACCCCCCTCCCCCAAGCCTGTGTTTTCTGCACACGACCCCCCCCCAAGTCTGGGTTTTCTGCAAGGTCCTTTGCTCAGGAACAGTTCTCTGCTCCTACACTAAGGCTACCCACCCAGAGCGGTGAAAGCCTACCTACGGGGCAGTCCTCAAGGACCCCCGGAAAGAGTGCACTTGCACCTTCAGCTTTTGCGGCAGGGTGTCCTGTGTTCTACTCGTCCCCACCCTGCCCCCCAAGTTTCCCCCTGTGTCCTCGGGTCAGTGGACTACCAGGCGTCCATGCTTTGGTGCTGAGGAGTTCCATCTGGAGTTCCTCCTTCTACACTGAAGAGATACACCCAGAAGGTCGATCACAGCAAAGACCGGACCAAGACACCAGGCCTCTCCGGGCTCCATTGGAAGGAAGAGATGGGAAGGCGCCAATGCAAGAATTCCCCCAACAACCTGAAAGGCAACATGACATCACCAGATTCCAGGGATCCAGAAATAAGAAGAATTGTACACCCTACTCCAGAAGAATTAGAAGAAATCGACTCAAAAGTGAACTATATGAAATTAATAGAAGATCTTAAACAGGAGGTGAAAAACTGCCATAAACAATTAGAGATTACAAACAAAACGGTAGAGGAAATGAATAAATCGCTCAAAGACACCCAAGAAAACCAAGAGAAACAAGAAAAAGCCATCAGACAGGTAAGGGAAGCAGTTCAAGACTTGAAGAATGAAATGGAAGCAATGAAGAAAACACAAACCGAGGGAAGGATGGAGATGGAAAATCTGGGTAAAAGAATAGGAACTACAGAGACAAGTACTAACAACAGATTACAAGAGATGGAAGAAAGAATGTCAGACACTGAAGATACCATAGAGAAAATAAACACACTGATCAAAGAAAATAGCAAAACCAACAAATTTTCATCACAAAACATTCAGGAAATCTGGGACACAATAAAAAGACCAAACCTAAGAATAATTGGGATAGAAGAAGGAGAAGAAGTACAGTTCAATGGTCCAGAAAATATATTTAATAAAATTATAGAAGAAAACTTTCCCAACCTAAAGAAAGATATTCCTTTGAAGGTTCAAGAAGCATACAGAACACCGAATAGACTGGACCAAAAAAAAACCTCTCCTCGCCATATAATAATCAAAACACAAAACATACAGAATAAAGAAAGAATATTAAGAGCTGCAAAGGAAAAGGGACAAGTTACTTATAAAGGTAAACCTATCAGACTTACACCTGACTTCTCTATGGAAACCATGAAACCAGAAGGTCCTGGATAGATGTACTTCAGAAACTAAGAGACCATGGATGCAAGCCCAGACTGCTATACCCAGCCAAGCTTTCATTCACTATAAATGGAGAAAGCAAAATTTTCCAGGATAAAAACAAATTTAAACAATACGTAGAAACAAATCCAGCCTTACAGAAAATAATAGAAGGAAAATCACAAACCAAGGAGTCCAACAATGACCACAATAACTTAAACATCTAGAGACCCTTCACCAGCACAACTCAAAGAAGGGAAACACACAATCTCTATGTCTAAAAACGTGACCGGAGTTAACAACCACTGGTCATTAATTTCACTTAATGTCAATGGACTCAACTCACCTATAAAAAGGCACAGGCTAAAAGATTGGATACGAAAACAGGATCCAACATTCTTCTGTTTACAAGAAACACACCTCAACCACAAAGACAGGCATCTACTCAGAGTAAAGGGCTGGGAAAAGGCTTATCAAGCAAATGGACCTAAGAAACAAGCAGGTGTGGCCGTACTAATTTCTAACAAAGTAGACTTCAAACTTAAATCAATCAGAAAAGATAGAGAGGGACATTTTATACTCATAACAGGAACAATTCATCAGGATGAAGTCTCAATCCTGAATATCTATGCCCCTAATATAAAAGCACCCACGTACATAAAAGAAACATTACTAAAACTCAAGGCTGCCATCAAGCGGCACACACTAATAGTAGGAGACCTCAACACTCCTCTCTCACCAATGGACAGGTCAATCAGACAGAAACCGAACAGAGAAATAAGAGAATTAATGGAAGTAATGAATCAAATGGACTTAACAGACATCTATAGAACATTCCACCCAAATAGGAAAGAATATACCTTCTTCTCGGCAGCTCATGGAACCTTCTCGAAAATTGACCACATACTCGGTAACAAAGCTAACTTGCACAGTTACAAAAAAATATTCGTAACCTCCTGCGTCTTATCAGATCACCATGGATTGAAGTTAGAATTCAACAACAATGCTACCCCCAGAAAGCCTACAAACTCATGGAAATTGAACAGTCAACTACTGAACCACACCTGGATCAAGGAAGAAATAAAGAAAGAAATCAAAGACTTCCTTGAATTCAATGAAAATAAAGAAACAAGCTACTCAAACTTATGAGACACTATGAAAGCAGTCCTGAGAGGAAAGTTCATAGCACTAAGTGCCCACTTAAAGAAAACAGAGAAAGCACACATTGGAGACTTATCAGCACACCTGAAAGCTCTAGAAAAAAAAGAAGCAGAATCACCTAGGAGGAGTAGAAGACTGGAAATAATCAAACTGAGGGCTGAAATCAACAAAATAGAAACACAAAAAACGATACAAAGAATCAATGAAACAAAAAGCTGGTTCCTGGAGAAAATCAACAAGATTGACAAACCCCTATCCAAACTAATCAAACGGCAGAGAGAGAATTTGCAAATTAATAAGATCAGAAACGAAAAGGGGGACATAACCACAGACACAGAGGAAATTCAAAGAATCATTAGATCTTACTACAAAAGCCTGTATGCCACAAAACTGGAAAATGTAAAAGAAATGGACACGTTTTTAGATAAATACCATTTACCAAAGTTAAACCAGGACCAGGTGAACAATCTAAATAGACCTGTTAGTCGTGAAGAATTAGAAGCTGTTATCAAAAATCTCCCTACCAAAAAAAGCCCAGGACCAGATGGTTTCAATGCGGAATTCTACCAGAACTTCCAAGAAGACCTAATACCTATACTCCTTAATGTATTTCACAATATAGAAACGGAAGAGTCATTGCCAAATTCCTTTTACGAAGCTACAGTCACTCTGATACCAAAACCACACAAAGACTCAACCAAGAAAGAGAATTACAGACCAATTTCACTCATGAACATCGACGCAAAAATCCTCAACAAAATACTGGCAAACCGTATCCAAGAACACATTAGAAAAATTATCCATTATGATCAAGTAGGCTTCATCCCAGAGATGCAGGGCTGGTTCAACATATGAAAATCTATCAATGTAATCCACCATATAAATAAACTGAAAGAAAAAAATCATATGATCATTTCATTAGATGCTGAAAAAGCTTTTGACAAAATTCAACATCCCTTCATGATAAAAGTCTTGGAGAGATTAGGGATCCAAGGGACATACCTAAATATAATAAAAGCTATTTACAGCAAACCGACAGCTAACATCAAACTAAATGGAGAGAAACTCAAAGCCATCCCACTAAAATCAGGAACACGGCAAGGCTGTCCACTCTCTCCATACCTCTTCAATATAGTGCTTGAAGTTTTAGCAATAGCAATAAGACAACATAAGGGGATTAAGGGGATTCAAATTGGGAAGGAAGAGGTTAAACTTTCATTATTTGCAGATGATATGATAGTGTACATAAGTGACCCCAAGAACTCCACCAAAGAACTCCTAAAGCTGATAAACACTTTTAGTAATGTGGCAGGATACAAGATCAACTCCAAAAAATCAGTCGCCTTTCTTTACACAAAGGATATGGAAGCAGAGAGGGAAATCAGAGAAGCATCACCTTTCACAATAGCCACAAATAGCATAAAATATCTTGGGGTAACTCTAACCAAGGAAGTGAAAGATCTATTTGACAAGAACTTTAAGGCATTGAAGAAAGAAATTGAAGAGGATACCAGAAAGTGGAAGGATCTCCCTTGCTCTTGGATTGGGAGGATCAACATAGTAAAAATGGCAATTCTACCAAAGGCAATTTATAGATTTAATGCAATCGCCATCAAGGTCCCATCAAAATTCTTCACAGAGCTTGAGAGGACAATAATCAACTTTATATGGAAAAACAAAAAACCCAGGATAGCCAAAACAGTCTTATATAATAAAGGAACTTCTGGAGGCATCACCATCCCTGATTTCAAACTCTATTACAGAGCCACAGTAATGAAAACAGTGTGGTATTGGTATAAAAACAGAGAAGTCAACCAATGGAATCGTATTGAAGACCCAGATTTTAACCCACAAACCTATGAACACCTCATTTTTGATAAAGGAGCTAAAAGTATACATTGGAAGAAAGAAAGCATCTTCAACAAATGGTGCTGGCACAACTGGATGTCAACCTGTAGAAGAATGAAAATTGACCCATATCTATCACCATGCACAAAACTCAAGTCCAAATGGATCAAAGACCTCAATATCACTCCGAACACACTCAACCTGATAGAAGAGAAATTGGGAAGTACCCTACAACAGATGGGCACAGGCGATCGCTTCCTAGGTATAACCCCAGCAGCACAGACATTAAGGGCAACATTGAATAAATGGGACCTACTGAAACTGAGAAGCTTCTGTAAAGCAAAGGACACTGTCACTAAGACAAAAAGGCAGCCCACTGACTGGGAAAAGATCTTCACCAACCCCTCAACAGACAAAGGTCTGATCTCCAAAATATATAAAGAACTCAAGAAACTAGACCGTAAAAGGCGAATTATCCCAATTAAAAAATGGGGCACTGATCTGAACAGAGAATTCACAAAAGAAGAAGTGCAAATGGCCAAAAGACACTTAAGGTCATGCTCAACCTCCTTAGCGATCAGGGAAATGCAAATCAAAACAACTTTGAGATATCATCTTACACCTGTCAGATTGGCTAAAATCAAAAACACCAATGATAGCCTCTGCTGGAGAGGTTGTGGAGGAAGGGGTACCCTCATCCATTGCTGGTGGGAATGCAAACTTGTGCAACCACTTTGGCAAGCAGTGTTTCGGTTTCTCAGGAAATTCGGGATCAACCTACCCCCAGACCCAGCAATGCCACTCTTGGGAATATACCCAAGAGATACCCGATCATATGACAGGGGCATTTGTTCAACTATGTTCATAGCAGCATTGTTTGTAATAGCCAGAACCTGGAAACAACCTAGATGTCCGTCAATGGAAGAATGGTTGAAGAAAGTGTGGAATTAGAGTACTACTCAGCAGTAAAAAACAATGACTTCTCGAATTTTGCATGCAAATGGATGGAAATAGAAAATACTATCCTGAGTGAGGTAACCCAGACCCAAAAAGATGAACAAGGTATGTACTCACTCATAATTGGGTTCTAGCCATAAATAAAGGTCAGTGAGTCTATAATTTGTTATCCTAAAGAAGCTAGATAAGAAGGTGAACCCAAAGAAAAACATATAGCTATCCTCCTGGATATGGGAGTAGACAAGATTGCCAGGCAAAAAATCGGGATCTTGGGGGTGGGGTGGGAGGGGGTAAGGGGAGATTGGGAGAGAAAAGTGAGAAGGGTAGGATGGGGAGAACTTGGGGAAATGGGATGATTGGGATAAAGGAAGTTTGGATAGGGGAGCAGGGAAGCACATATCTTAATTAAGGGAGCCATCTTAGGGTTGGCAAGAGACTTGGACCTAGAGGTGCTTCCAGATGCCCAAGGCGAGGTCCCCAGTTAGTTCCTGGGGCAGTTGAGGATAGGGAACCTGAAATAACCCTATCCTATAGCCATACTGATGAATATCTTGCTTATCACCATAGAACCCTCATTGGCGATGGATGGAGATTGAGACAGAGACCCACACTGGAGCACTGGACTGAACTCCCAAAGTCCCAATGAGGAACAGAAGGAGGGTGAACATGAGCAAAGAAGTCAGGACCACAAGGGGTGCACCCACCCACAGAGACATTGGGGCTGATCTATTGCGGAGCTCACCAAGGCCAGCTGGACTGTGACTGAAAAAGCAAGGGATAAAACCGGACTCTCTGAATATGGCGGACAATGAGGGCTGCTGAGAAGCCAAGGACAATGGCACTGGGTTTTGATCCTGCATCATGTTCTGGCTTTGAGGGTGCCTTGCCAGTTTGGATGTTCACCTTCCTAGACCAGGATGGAGGGGCAAGGACTTTGGACTTTCCACAGGGCAGGGAAGTCTGGCTGCTCTTCAGACTGCAAAGGGGGGGGGGGAGAGAAGTGGGGGGAGGGGGAGAGAAGTGAGGGGAGGGGGAGAGGAGTGGGGAGGGGGGAGAGGAGTGGGGATGGGGGAGAGGAGTGGGGGGAGGGGGGAGGAGTGGGAGGATAGGATGAGGCGGAAATTTTTTTCCTCAATAAAAAAAAAAAAATTTACACTTCCTTCCCTCCATCCACTCCCCTCCTGCTCCCTCACTTCCCTTCTTCTCTCCCCCTCCCTGTTTGAAAGAGGGCAGGGAATCCTGCCCTGTGGTAAGTCCAAGGCCCTCCCCACTACATTCAGGCCTAGGCAGGTGTGCATCTAAACAGACTAGGGTCCCCAAAAGCCAGTATATGCAGTAGAAACAATTCCCAGTGCCTTTATCAATGACTTCTCAGTCCTCCCCAAAGCAGTTTTAATTGCATCCATATGATTTCTACAATATTTAAACATATTTTTAAAATTTCCCCTTTCATCAGAATTTCATCTTTTGAGAGCTCTGTTTTTACTTTCTTGCTCCAATTTTTAATTGCCTTTTTACATTTTTGATGCTTTTTTGTTCTTTCTATATTCTAGATGGTAACATTCATCAGACATAACAACCATAAAAGTTTTTCCTCTCATTCTGTAGGCCATGCCTTCAAAAAATGATGGTAGTTTTTGCTGCACATAAGTTAATACAGAGTTCTATAGAACTGAACTTGTGTGTTCTCCTGTCAGCAGGAAAAGGGATTCACTTTCGTGCAAATTCCCACCATGAATTGTTATTTCCTAATGCCTACCATTTTAATTGATCTAGAATGAAATCTGAATGAAGATGTGATTTGTGTTTATCTGACACTCAGTGAGCCTGAATACGTTTTATTACTTATCAGTCATTTCTATTTCATTTTTGGACATATGACTGCTTCTTCAATTAGTGCATTTCAGAGTTTCAGATATATGTATTGAAAACACTTTAGGATATTAACTGAGTTAGAGTCAACTTGACACAAGAAAACATCATTTAGGGAATAGTACTCACAATTGAGAAAATGATCCTTTAAGTTTGTCTATAGATAAGTATTTACTGAATTTTCTTAACTAATGGCTTTTAGTTGTATGTCCAGGACTTTGATGATGGTACCAACATGGGAAGGTGGTTCTAAGCAGTATAAAAATCAGGCTGAGCATGCTATAATGAACAAACTAGTCAGCCGCACTCCTGCATGGCATCTGCCGCCACCCCTGAGTTCCTGCTCCGGCTTTCCTTTATGATGTAAGGGTAATGTAACACAATGCCGACTTTCACAAACATATGTAATGTTTTATCAAGCCTAATTCCCATTTCTCTCATCTAATTATTTTTCATCCTTCCTGAATCTTTTCCCTAACTTCGTGTGTTGCTATTTTAAAGATCACTGAGATTATTTAATACCTTATTAATGTTCCTGGACGTGGCACCATCCACTGGACTATTAAGTCTCTCAGGAGACAAGTGCCCCAAATCAACTGACACAGTGACTCCCAATTCACCATCAATTGTCATATTGTAGGGATGTGAATTCATGATCCAATATTCCATCTACTCAGGGAGCTTGGATATCTTGACCTTGTCCAGGTCTTGACCATGAAGTCACAGCTGGGTTGAGTCATGCATACAGCAGTACAATCACATTTGGAAAATAGTTTTTTCTGCAGTGTTCCCCTAACTTTGGTCCTTACATTGTATTTAATCACTCTTTGATGATGATCTCTTAGCAATGGTTTTAGGGGACGTCTTACTGGTGTATGTGCAGATTCTTATTCTCTGTTTGTTAATCTCTTGTAGTTCTCTATATTAACTGCTTTCTACTAAAAATGAAGTATCTTTTTTGAGGGATGATAGCTACACTGATCTATGAGTATTATGATAACAACTTATAATGAACTTTATTATTATGTCCACTTAGAAAAATGATATTTTCCATTTTCACCTAGGACCCATTCAGCTACATGTTTCTGGTCAAGATAATTGTACCATACACAAATTTCTAATTTGCAATTAGAAAGTGGTTAGCTACTCTTATACCTATTGATTACCTGTCAGCATATTCTCAGAGGCCACTTATTCATTTATTTATTTTGCACAACTGATTCAAAGTTAGCTTGGTGTCATGTGAAAGTATTCCTAAGGGACATGACTGAACTGCTCATCCAAGCTAAGTGTTCCCAGCACAGCCAGTTAATGACACCATCAAAATCTGTTGTTGAATCAGTGAGTTTACTAGGGTCACTCACAAGAACGATTATTCATAGAAGATATGACTTATGGTGGTTTGAAAGTAAATATCCTTGCTAGGCATACACACACACACACACACACACATACACACACACACACATATGAATTATTGGTCTGCTGTGGTGGAAATATTGTGTTTAAGGGATAGCACAATGCTGGAAGGAGTCATTAGGGTTAGTGTTTAAGTTTTCCAAAGACCACAACATTCACCATTTTCTCTGTATCTCTCTGTCACTGCCTCCCTTGCTCCTGCTTGTGGATAATATGAAAACTCTCAGATATGTGCTGTCAGGAATACTGCCTTTTTCCCCACCATGGCACTGTGATGGAGGAAGTTTGTCACTAAGGGTGGTCTTTGAGTATTCAAAAGTCTACCTCATCATTCCTTCATTCTCTTTCCTCCCTCCCTCCCTCCCTCCCCGCTTTCCCCTTCTCTCTCTCTTTTTTTTCCTTACTTTTTTCCCCCTTCCATACCTCTTTTCTCTCAGCTCCCTCTGACCTCCAGCTTGTGGGCCAAATTTCATTTCTCAGCCTTCTCTAGAACACTGTGGTTATATTTATATGCTCTGTTTCCCATCATGGTGGTCATGGTCTCTATTACTGCCTGGAATTCTGAGCCCCAAATTAACTTCTTTCTCATATAAAACATTTTAGAAATGGTGTTTCCTTGCAATAGAAAAGTGAATAAGACATGAGTAAATGACCTCCAACATTATAAGCCCAGCCAATCAGAGGTGACAATTCACAAAATTTGGAAACCTGGAGCCCTTAATACAACTTGTAAGCAGCCTTACAGTTTTCATAGTTTCTCAGGTTGCCTCAATATTTTTTCAGATTTGCCTCTTATTCATTTAGTACGCTTCTCTTCTTTTAAAGATTTTCTCTGTAATCCTCCCTGTTTATCTTGACTTTGAGAGGACAGTTTTAATGTCTCTATTAAAGTCCATTGACTTTCTGATTTTTTTGAAAATTTTACATCCTGAGATTAAGAAACTTTCCTGTGGGATGGTATGTTTTACTGCCATTAGAATATCCTGTGTCTTAATGAGATTCCCTTACATGATGGAGTTTTCATCTAGGAAGAAATTGCTACACTAAAGTAAAACTCTTGATAAATGTTCTCCCAATATTGTTCATAGAAAACTTCCAACACTGTGTTAACTAGTCGGTAGAAAGAAAGTTTCCTGGTCAGTTCCTGCCTACTATTACTATGTCTTATGACTCAAGTATATTTCATCTATAACTACAATAGGATCTTATCATCAATTTGGGAGAGCGATCAATAACAATGAAAATCACTTGTAATCGTTGGGGTATCTATGGTACACAACTGCCCATCTTCTTTATACAAGTAAATACATATGTGACACTTGGTATTTTATCTCATAGCCTGGGGTGAAACAGTTAGTCATTCACTCTATACATGAATTCTGCATTGAAATTCTTGTTAGGTCTTCAAATTTTTGAAGCTGCTACAAAAGTCGGTTTCCTAACGTCATTGTCAAAAACAAAAAATTAGCTTTAACTATTCTCTACTCTGCACATCAAACCCCACCAAACCCTTCTTGCTCATTCCATTATTTCCTTTCTTAACTTTAAAGCATCATATATTCTATCCACTATTTCGTTAACCCCTACTCATCATGGACCCTCTCTAATTTCTTGACTTCTATGGGTGCTCCAATTTAAAAGCATATCTAAAGGTTTAAAGTTAGTATCTGGAATGGGAGAATTATCTATATTCTGTCAATTATGTTTTAAATAAATACTGATTGGTAAGAATTTTTAAATTAGCTGTAATAGTAGCTGTCCCCTGATTTATTTTTTGGCATTTTGGCTTTTGGTACATAAGAAGAGCCTTATCTGGGTTAATATGTGTCCTGTTTCCTTTAGGAATGTATTTAATGCATATAGAAGGTTTTTTGTGTGGTCTAGAAGACAAAGAATCCTGTCATAATTAAGTAAAGATATTTTGACTTGCTTCTATCCAACCCATACCATCCTTTTCTACTTCAGTCCCTTATTTCTCAAGCTAGGACTTCAAGCATTATGGAACAAAAACATAAAGAGTGGATGAACTCCTCTTGTTCCTAAGTAGAAATATTTTGTGTCTCTTTTTAGTGTGATGTTGTTTGTTGCTTTTATTATTTTGAGATTTGTCACCTATATGACTAAATTCTCCAGAAATATTATCAGGAAGAATTTTCAGATTTGTTTTAAGACCTTTCCAGTACCTAATTATATGATCATGCAGTTTCTGTTCTTGAATCTATTTATGAAGTATGTTAGAAACAACAATTATGTATGTTAAAGAATAATTGCATCTAAAGGATGAAGCCAATATTATCTACATGTTGGATAATGTTTCTTTTAGATTTTACTAAATTTATTTTAGAAGTTCTTCACTAAGAATTATTATGTTAATTAGGGAGATTGACATTTTATATTTTTGGAGGTATTTATCTTACTTTCATCAAATAATTTATTATATACTAAATTTTACATGATCTGGTATTTTTTTATACTTGATCATTCTAAACTGTACTAGCAATCATTTGTCCTGTCCTTTGGCAAGTCATCATATGTTCTAGCACATTCTAGCACAAACCCACTTAAAGTTCTTTGATTTACTCTCAAAATACATGCAACGTCACATGCTTCATCCTGCATGGCTTTATGCATATATTTATTAAACTTTATGTATAACCCTAAATGTACATCTCCACAAACTTTCTTCCCTACTCATCATTGAATTACAGACAGTAGGAAACGCAGCTCTTCCATTGGAACCAATATATGTTACATATTGTTATATATGAGACTATTAATTTCTTACACTTCTTGTGCTTTGTTTACATATTTTGCCTGGTGGTTGCTCTGTGTGGCAATTGTATATGTTGCCCACAATGACCAGAATATGACTTCAGATACTGTGCAACTATAGTTACACAGTTGCAAGCCATTCGGGCACTGGGAGTCAAATCCAGGTTCTCTAAAGAGGCTGCCACTGCTCTTAACATCTAAGTCATCTCTGCAGCTCCCAAATTTCATAAGAAAAATATACTATCTCTTAATATATGATCTATTTCAACAATAGTTCTGGGAACTGAAAGAGTGATCCTGTGCCAGATTACTGGTTTCAATATCAAGTTAATACAGCTCCAAAAAGAATGAATGGGCAGCAGTGCATGTGTGCACATTCCACCTGCATGGGCAGCAGTGCATGTATGCACATTCCACCTGAATGGGCGACAGTGCATGTGTGAACATTCCACCTGAATGGGCAGCAGTGCATGTGTGCACATTCCACCTGAATGGGCAGCAGTGCATGTGTGCACATTCCACCTGAATGGGCGGCAGTGCATGTGTGAACATTCCACCTGAATGGGCAGCAGTGCATGTGTGCACATTCCACCTGAATGGGCAGCAGTGCATGTGTGCACATTCCACCTGAATGGGCGGCAGTGCATGTGTGAACATTCCACCTGAATGGGCAGCAGTGCATGTGTGCACATTCCACCTGCATGGGCAGCAGTGCATGTGTGCACATTCCACCTGCATGGGCGGCAGTGCATGTGTGAACATTCCACCTGAATGGGCAGCAGTGCATGTGTGAACATTCCACCTGCATGGCAGTAGTGCATGTGTACACATTCCACCTGCATGGCAGCAGTGCATGTGTGCACATTCCACCTGCATGGGCAGCAGTGCATGTGTGCACATTCCACCTGCATGGCAGCAGTGCATGTGTACACATTCCACCTGCATGGCAGGAGTGCATGTGTGCACATTCCACCTGCACATTTCTCTGAAGGAAGTGACTATTATACTCCTATCAAGATATCAAAAAGTATTAAGTAAATGACTTATACTCATAAAAAGCTACCAAATGTGTCCTATCTCAAAGAGGTATGTAGCTGATGGTTATTTATTATGAATACAAAAATCTTAAAAATATACTGTAGCAATTGTCTTGTGCTCGATTTTTACTTTATTCCATATATTAAAGCAAATGTGGGTACCTCATCTTGAATTCACACACCTGTTCCATTAGAAATTTCATTATTTGGGCAGGGGTAGCAATCAAAACAGCAGAATGCCTTGCCTTCCTGAAGAGATTTCCTGAATCCAGAACCACAATTTTCACTGCATACAGAAATTGGAGTCTGAGCAAAGGAAATCAGAAATGTGAGAACATATAAAAATTAATCTCTTGACTGAATTTTATGAGAATAATAGATCATTGAAAATTTAATTTTGGGCTGGAGAGATGGCTCAGAGGTCCTGAGTTCAATTCCCAGCAACCATATGGTGGCTCACAACCATCTGTACTGAGATCTGGCACCCTCCTCTGGCGTTGTGGGTATATAAATAAATAAATCTTAAAAAATTTAATTTTATAAACCTATATCCAATTAAGCACTAAAAGCATAAATACACCTCATAATATAATATATAATGCACATATAAATATACATATAAACACGTGCTTAGAATCATGAATATGCAAGGGGAAGAGTGTGGTAGTACTTGCAATAATTAACTTATGAAGGAAGTATTGAAATGTAGAAATTAAGCTTGTAAATATGCCTGTGCAGTTATCTTTTAATTTATGAGAAGGCTTGAAACTCAATAAGGGTGATTTTGTTTGTTTTTTAGTCATCTGTGTTCTGTAAAGCTTAATGTGACATGCCACTCACCTCTTGATCTCCTGTGCTCCACTCTATCCTGTCCTCCAACAATGACAATTGCTGACCAGGTGGAAGATATGGGGAAAATGTTCCTACTTTTACTTTATATCCAAGACCTTGAGGAAAATTCCAGAAGTTCAAAATGTCATACTCGACATATAATTTTTCTGAAGGATTTAAGGTTACTGAATCTCCAGCAGGATTAATGAATTGAATGTTCTTCAGGATGTGGTTCAGCTAAGAAAGATGCAAGATTTATGACAGGCATGCTCATGGTTAAAGAAAAAATTGAGTTATGCCTTCTGCACATATACATTAAATTGTTTTTCAACATGAAATATCATTAGATATTTCATAAAAATGATGATTATAGTGAATTAAAAACTCAACTATTCTAATACTATGTGAGTAGAATATTCAGATAAATATCTGATTCATTATTCATTCTAAAGGTTTTCAGCATTGAACACCAAATTTCAGGATGGTTGATTTAAACATGAACATGACACAATCTAAAATCACATGGAAATGAAATCCCAGTGAAGAATTGTCTAGACAAGTTCTATGAGATATTTTGTAACTTGAGTTCACTGAAGCACAAGGACCCTCTCTGGTTCTAAGCAGATCATTTCTTGAACTGGATCTGGACTGAACATGTTGGATAAGCAATAGTATTTGTGCAATAACAAATTGCTCTCTGTTTTTGACTGTTGATCTTGGTGTAAAAAACTGCTTCTGTTCTGGCCACCTTAAGATTTCTTGAATGACAGATTATAAACAGAAATTGTGAGTCATATAATCCATTTTTTATTTAAGTTACTTTTGCTCACATATTTTATCACAGTAAGAAGAAATAAACTTAAGACAATGTTTCTAGCAGATATTTTAGATATATTAGAGATATTTTAGATTACATTGCTTAATAGCTCTCTGCGCTATTTAGGATTCTGAGACTTCAGTTACTCCTTGTTATATTGAAGAACTTCATGGGAAGGGGTTAGAAAACCTGTTTTCTGTTGAAAACCTTAGAAGGGCAGAATTTGGCCTCTTTACCATCACTTTTTGCCGTAATTTCTAAAGTATTTCCTTCTATGAAGATCTCATCTTGATTACTATATCCACCCAGGTCTACAGTTTTCTTTTTAGCAGTAAACTAGTACTAAAAACTTCTCTTTGGAAAAAATATGCCAAGATACTCTTTTAGAGCACCTGTGGGGCCACTTCATTAAGTTCCCTTGGTAACACTGTGCTTCAAAACAAAAAGGCATTACCTTCCAGTGGGGATATTTCATTCTTCCTCCAATTTTCATTGCTTGCTTATCTACTTGTTGCATAAGAATCTTGTGGAGGGTGTGGGCCACAGCATACACAGCATTGTATACATGGTAGCTGCCATCACTCATGGCAGTGTCAAAGTGGTACCAAGGTAACCATTCCAAGGAACCCCTACCTGAGCAATTTTTTATTGGTTTACAGGAAACATCAGAGAGTGTGCAATTAAAATAAATCTCCCACAATCTTGCAAGGAAAATGTCTTCTGGGTATTTGGAAGGGGTGACTATCTTTACAAAATCTTTAAAAGTGGAAATCTCACCATGGTGTTGTGAAAAAATAAGAGTACCATGGAATGAGTCAAGAATGAAATGTCTCATAGCAGTAAATACTTCCCATTGTGAAGTGGTGACCCAGATTCTCCAAGGGAGAACATGTTCCCATCTTCTGAAGAAGACACCTAAACCTGAGTCAGTGTCACCATAAATAATAATAATTTTTGCTGAGTTCATCATAATCTGGCTATCATATACATCAACTTCTTTCATCGAAAAATAGTTGTCTGGGATCATTTCGGTGAAGGCTACACAGACACTGTTTCTTTCCATCTCTCGTACCAGTTCTGAGAGAAACTGAACATCTTTCTCTTCTGAGATGACCAGCCCCACCCAGTTCCATCTGAAATGGACCATCAATGATACCATGCCTAAGGCCAGAGGTGAGTCCTTGGTGGCCATCTGATACACAGAAGGAAACTTTCCAGGGTCATTCAAATTTGGTTCAAATGGTCCAAAGGTCAGCTAAAGAAAAGAGAACAGGGAGTGACATGAAGTTAGGAGTTTCCAGAAATCATGGACTCAATGTGGAATATAAACTTGAAGTTTTAGAAAGTCAGACTTGTATTTCAAGTCAACTCTAACACCTGGAGAATATTTCAGAAAATTAGATGAATATTCATTTTTCATAAACAATTGTGCATATCTCATGCCATTAATGTATATTTCACAAATTGCAAGTGGATATACCAATAATTTCAGACTATAAACCTCAAACACTATGTGTTTTAAAAGGTTGGTTGCTTGGGTCTGTGTGTGCACACAAGTGTTTGTATGGTTGCCTATACATGTGATTGCATTTAAAGTCTAGAAGAGGAAACTGGGTATCCTTCATTTCCTCTACATATTCTTGAAGTAGGGTCTCTCTACAACACTGGGATTCATAACTTTGGCTTGTTTGGAAGACAGGAATTATTGATTCCACAAGGGACATCTTATCTCTGCTCCCTATCTTGAGGGCATGGGTAGTCCTGGCATCCAAACTCTTTTCCTCATGATTACACAGAAAGCACCTAGAATCCTGGTCCATCAACAACACCAAGACTATTTTCAATGATACACAGTGAAATCTTCTGCATGCTTCTCATTGGTTCTCAAATATTGACATTAAAGGAGAATTGGTTTATTTTTTCCATTCATATAATCTCACCAAAGGATAGTTATAAAGTCCCAGAAATGTGCCATATAGGGAAGAAATGTCCCTTGTTGGTCCTGTGATGGCAGCCACAGATTTTTCCTCTCTTCTGCAGGTGTAGTTTGGGATGAATTTGTCCTTGCCTGTGAGCCAAAAGAGAATATTCCAAGAACTATCTTGATCCTGTGGCCCAGCAGTGTAGATATCATATCCCAGAGATACATTAGGTAAAAGAAAGGGGTTCCTGTTGATCTCCTCAATGGCAAAAATCAAGGCTATTGCAAATTGGTAGTTGTTAGAATTGATCCTGTGTAAAGGACATAAGGGTCATTACAGAACAATATTCAAACACCATGGTCTTAGAAATGAATACAGTAACTGAATGCACTAAAGGAGTTTCCCCTCACAGAGTCTATATTTAAATCATTACTTATTGTTTGATGGTGTTGCAGCATAAGATCGTTTGGAGGTCAGAGGACTGGTTATAGCCATGTTTACTAACCATTTTCTTCATGAGGATAGAGCAAGCAAACTATCTTCCAATCATATAGGGGCTAATGCCTTGTATAATATTATACCATTTACTTCATCCATTTCCTGTAAGAGGGTAGTGCAATAAGACTCTCTTTCATTCATTAAGCAGGCTGTCATGCAAGCCTTTGCCTTTGCATGCCTATACTTCACAAAAGCAATCAGTATAATTTGTTGATTCTTGGGATGGGAAGTATATATGTTGTGGGAGCCATACTGAACCAAGAGTTTCTCAAAGGCCCCTATGAAAGAACAAAGGAAAATTTAGCTCTATGTCCTCAGTACAGTCTTTCTAGGGTTCAAGCCAGTGCAATAAAGGAGTCAAAGTTGAGTTTTATTACCCACCTCTTCCCCCTGGGATGTGGTTATCAGTCCTAAGGCAGCTTGTTCTGAGATATTTGTTCACTTTGAACAACATTGTCTGCCATAACTTTCTACTCACTTTGGGCATTTTCCCACTGCAGTGAGTTTATAGGATGCCATACTTCTTCACAAGCTTGCTTGGCATAGGATCATCAGTTTATTCAAGACTTTCTGGTCCAAGATATTGCTTCTGTCATTTGTATTCCTCATTGTCATTCCCTTACCCAACACCTTCCCACTTGGGACAATTTTTCATTCAAGTTCAGGTCAATATGTGATGTGTGTATGTAGGCACTTTCATATGTATATGGTGTATTATATGATATATGTCTGTGTATTTGTGGTGCATACATGTTATGTCATGTATGTATAGTACATATGGGTATATGTAGTTAGTTAGTTTATATGTGCTTGTGTATACCTGCAGGTGTGGTGTATCAAGATATGTACATCAACAGAGTCCAGAAGGGGGTGCCATATTTATTCTGTTAGTATCTTATCCTCTTAAGACAAGGTCTCTCAATTAAAATGAAGCTTGTACTTCCAGCTACACAGACAAGTTCCTGGTAACTTGTCTCTGCCTCAAACACTGGGTTTACAGGCACATGCAGTCATGCCCTGCTTTAAGGTGAGTTTTTGGAGTTTCTAACTCAGGCCCTCTTGCTTGCCTAGAGAATGTTCTTCACATAGCCATCTGCCCAACTTGAGAACACTTATTTTATAAGGATGAATTAACAATGAAGTAATTTACTTTTAGTGATATATGGCTCACAGATCCTTCATTTTATATGTAAAGGAATACAACCAAAAATTTGCTTTGAGAATTTCACATTGTTTTGTACTACATATTTAAATTAATTATTTTATTATATGTGTACATGTCTGGTATTATATATGCTCACATATGTACTTGAAGTGCTCCTTTATATGGTCACAATGTGTCCTGCTCTCTCACTCTGCCGGTTTTCCCCATCACATAGGATGTCTCTCTGCACCTGGAACTCCTCTGACAGGCAAGAAACCTCAGAGATCCTGTACCATACCTCGCAGTGCTGGAGTTGTAGGTGCACAAGAATTTGCATGGATTCTAGTGATCTGAACCTAGGTAGCCATCTTGCTTGTTGTTAGCCATAGAGCCAGTTTCCCAAGCTGCTTGAAGTGTATCTTCACTTGCACTCTGCCATTAACAGGAAACCACACTGCCATCTGTTGCACACATCATGGTTGCTTTACTTCTTTCTACTCAAATGCTTAGTTTGCTTTCTTGTTCCATATATAATTTGTTATTTCTCATTCTGGCCTTTTTATTTAGTTTAACCTTAGTATGTTCATAATCTTAATGTTCTAGATCTCTTTTACCTTTTCTATTAGACTTTAAGTATCCATATTCACTTCTGATATATCAATAGAATATGGTATGGGAAGTCCTTCTGTATATGTGTTGCTTTTATTGGTTAATTAATAAAGAAGATTCTTTCAGCCAATGGCTTAGCAGAATAGAGCTAGGCAGGAAAACTAAACTGAAAGTGAAGAATAGTACCTAAGATTCTCCTCTGAATGCCACATAGACACATAGACTCAGTTACCTGGACACACTCACACCCCCCACACACTCACACACCCTGACATTCACACAGATACGCATACATATGCATTCTGAAAAGCACATGATCACACACTCAGGCACTTCCATGCACTCAGATTCATACACGATCTCATGCACATATCTAAGTAGTTTATAAAGAAACAATTGTCTGTGAAACTGAAGAATGAGATAGAGGCACAAAGAGCATATAGATATCTAATAGGACTTAATATCTGCTCAACAAGAGGTTACTTGAGACTGTCGTGGAAACAGAGCCAACTTTCCAAAACTACTAAATCCATGGAATTTAGAACAGAAGCTACAATCACCACTTTAGTGAACCTCAAAGTCTTCAACTGTGTATGTTCTTTCCAAGTTCAGCACATCACACTCACAAGTGTTTAAAACAAACACAAAATCATTTTGCAACTCTTCGAAAGTTGTGTGTGACCATGACTTAAAATAAAGATGAAGAGAGTGAATAAACAGTTATCTTGCAAAAACGTATTCTTAATATAGTCTGTACATTATACAATCAACAAAATATTGAAGCCATAATCTGCAGTAAGTCATGGGCTCACTTCAAATCAGAAAAACTGTGGTAGACAAAAAATAAATGCAAAGAGGCCCACATGGTTCATAAGGCTCTTACTAAGGACATGTCAAGTGGTTAAAATAAGCATGAATTATATAATTTAAAACTGTAGATTTTTGTCATAGAATTTATTACTTAATATAATAAATTTTATGTAGTTTGACATCGTTACACCTTATTTCTTACACAGTGCATCATTTTAATTCCTTGAAAATAGAAAATTGCTATTGGTTCATGCACAAACTTAGACAAACTGTCAATAACCTTTGCCCTGGACTTTTATCTCAACTTCAGATAAGCAGGTTTGCCATTTGCCCTGAATTATTACCAAACCAACACAAACCACAAATGACAGCTGTATTTAGATACCTTTAAATCAAGCTAAGATTTCTAGAGAACTGAATCTGTCTAAGGACTGGCCATGAGTAGAAAGCCATTGTAGTCAACATAGCAAGTACCTAAAAGACTGTAGCATGCATATATGACTGGCAGTGTTGCTGAAAGTGAAAATGAGACCAAAAAGAGAAAATGAAAGAGAATGCAATAATATTTGCCAACACTTAGGTGTGGGGGAAATTTACATAGGTTTTAAGTAGAAACAGTTGTCTTTCCTTCCTGCTGTCTCTGTTCCCAACTGAGTACAGAAGCTATGGGCAACACCTGTCACATCAACCTCTGAAAAGAGGTGTAAACTGTGCTCCTATTAACATCTTCTGTGTTCAGTGGAGCAGAAGGATCTGTGGAGTTCTTTCTCATCCCTTTATCAGACAGTTCTTTGATTGCAGTAGTGACATTTTAGGCAAAGTGTTCTATTGGCATCTGTATCACAGAGAAACTGGACAGAATGTAAACATCACAGCAGTCTGACATTAGTCACTGGCCAGACAAGAGTAAAGGAGATACAGGGGCACAACTTGCAGAAATACTGGTCTGCATAATGTTTTAAGTAACTAAATACAGTAGTTTATCTTACCAGGAATGTGGCATATACAGCATCACACAGTTTGTGTAGCTATTAGGAAGTGCACAGGAGAAGGATCCCTATACCCTATTTTGTAGAAAGAACAATATTTTATCACATTTTAGTGCTGAATTACGCACATGCCTCTGGCTGTTTCTTAGTCACATCATTAGGCCGCTGATAGTGGCTGAAAGAGGGACAGATGGGTTAGACCTGGCTACAGAGTGATTTTGTGCTCAATCACCACCCAGAAAAATTGAAGTCAATAGATGAAAATGAAAACCTCTTACCACATTGTAAGGAGAGCAAAGTCAGGAAGAAAAAAATGAAATGGATTAAGGGTACATCTTGGAGAGCAGGGCTGGGAAGAGAAGGCTGGAAACACTTACCGTAAAGAAATGTGTGTGCTCTCTGATCCTTCAGAGTTTGGAGAGGTTTGAAAGGTGTAGAGGGGTAAGAAGGCACTGATCACCATGTCTCCATCCTGGTATACATTGTCTGTCCATGAGTACAAACACCTTGGTATACCAAAATTGCACTGGAGCATAAGAAGCTTCAGGGTCAAGAAGAAAGAAATCAAAGTCAGCATTGCCAATGTTTCTCTGATCACAAATGGAACCTGCAGTGGTGACAAATGCACACTCTCAGCAGGGAAATGTGCGATACTTCCTGTGGTTTATAAGTGTTCCAGACAGAGGAGGCCTCTCAACTACTTAGTCTCCCCACATCAGATTGCTACAGTCCCCTGGAGAAATCTTCCACAGTCTACCCTCAGGCTTCACACCTGAGGACTTCTGTCCAAGTGACAAACACATGTCTGAGGATCTTACTCTCATGACATTTGTTTATTATGTCATCCAAGTCTAAGAATAGCAAAGCCATAGGAACAAACCCAAATGAAGTAGATTGGCTATATAACACCATTTGATATGATGCAATTGGATTGTGTCTGGGTATTCCAAGATAGATTAGTAAAGAAATGCCCCACTCTGGAAGGGTTCCTCTGCATAAACAGAGCACAGCGCCCACATGAAGGTCAGCTCATATTTAGAGGATACAGTGAAGGCATTTAACATTTATTATAATGACCATTAGTATCTGTAAACATCTCACAGGTGCATATGCTCATCACCTGAAGGCAGAAATAAACACACTCATAAACTCATTCACATACACACATACACATTTAAAGTTTTATTTATATATATAAGACATTATATATTATGTGTGTGTGTTATAGTGTCATGCCTTTTCTGAGCATAACTGACTACTGTTGAATTGAGTCTGAAGTCCACACCACAGTAAAGATTATGTGCCTCAGACTTGTACCTGGTCAAAGCATTTTGACTAAGGATGTCATATGTTATAGTGGTGGATTTTATTACTGGGTTTTGATAAATAGATAATTTTATGTATAAGTTTATGTTAACTTGAATCAACTTACTTTTATCTGTGAGTAAAAAACTCTATTAAGGAAATAACTCCATAAGATTATATCGAAGGCAGGCATGTAAGGCATTTTATTAATTAATGATTAAAGAGGCAGTTGTTAGCTCATTGTGGTTGGTGTCATCACTGAGCCTCTGGATCTGGGTTCTATGAGAAAGAAGACTAAGAAAGTCATGAAGAGCAAGTCAGTGAGTAGAACCCCTTATGTCATCTGTACCAGCTCCTGGCTCCAGGTTCTGCCATGTTTGAGTTCCTGTCCTTGTTTTCTTACTGGTGATCAGTGATATGGAAATATAAGCCAATTAAACCTATCTTCTCTAACTTTATTTTTTGCTCATGGTATTTCATTCATCACAAACAATAGAAACACCTAGACAAGTTTGTACCAGAAGTGGGGAATTGCTGAGACAGATCTGATTACATCATTTTGGAGGATTGTTGAAAGACTTTGGATCTTTGAGCTAGAAAAGATAGAGAGTGTTGAGAGCTCAGCTAACAATTCTGTAGGAGTTTGGGAGATTAAAAAATTTTGAAAGGAGTACAAACAATGTAGGCTTTGCTTGTGAAGTTTCAGTAGGAGGCAAACACTACTGGGACTTTTGTGTGAAGAATCTTTAGTTATGCTTAGCTGAGGCTAAAGAGACAGCTTTGATTAACAAGGTACAAGAATTAATAAAATAAAATCTTTTCTTTGCTGGGATACTTTATGATGGCCAGGTGGAGTAGGGAAATATGTGATGATTAAGAAGAGACCTGCATTCTTGAGGTAAAATATTCTGGAAATTGTTGGTGATTATCAGAACATAGCACCTGTATTGTTGTCATAGCCTAGGTTGTACCTTTGGTTGGCAGCCAAACTTGGCCAGGTAAGAGTTACCTTGGTGGTTTAATGTTTGTATGTTTTAAGGGTTAATGGAAAGGAAGTGAATCTTGGCACTGTGTAACAGGGTTTGAGTCCCTAAAGAGTGCCCCCAAAAAGACTACTGTTGAATTTTAGCCAAGGTGCTGCAGCAGGTCCCACTAGTTTTGGCTATACCAGTATTATAGTATAAACTAAATAGGTATCAATGGTATTGTGTACATATTTTAGCTTTCCAAATTCTGCCAAGTGGAATATATATATCTGCCGTATTTCATTCCTTTCAGTACCTTTTGGTTACTTTCTGCAGATAGTGGTGTTTGGTTGTATAAAGAACAAGAAGGACATCTCCTTATAATTTCCTTGGCTTGTTGCCAGATAATAGAAAAGTCCTTTTTTAAGCCTTTGTTGATGACATATGTTTTTATGAAATTCTGAGGCCTTCAGAACATTTCCAGGCAGTAATTTATTAGTGCATTACCTTGTGCTAGAGGACCTGGAAAACCCATATGGGCTTGGATGTGTATTATGTATATGGGATAATCCTGATTATATATTGAACCTGAATAAATACTGAAGTCAATTTGTATCACCTGATATAAATTTAGTGACTTTAATATGATTAACAACTCTTGCTGCACATTGCAAATCACTAACTATATCTAGAGGGTCTTTAAAATTTCTTATTGCCATGAGAATAGCATATATCCTGACTTTTTGACAGAATCATGAGGGTTCTGTGTTCCACTTTACTTAAATTGTATGATTTGTAACCTGCCCTTTCTAATTTATTTGTGTCAGTATAGAATTATGGACTCCAGTTATTGATGTGTCACATAAAATGTGAGGAAGGATCCCATTAGTTCTCTTTATAACTCAAGTTCTCTCACTTTTGGGATAGCTGTTACTAATCTCTCCCAAAATACCAGTACAAGTTCTTGGAGAGGGTTCATTGACTTCCCATAATTTGATAATTTCATCATTAGTAAAAGGTACTAAAATTTCTACTGGGTCTATTCCTGAAAATTGACAAAGTATCAATTCCCCTCTTATAATTAATTCAGAGATATTTTTCACATAAGATTTTAATTTTTTACTCAGTTTGTGTGGTAAAAAGATCCATTTTAAGATAATATCTTCCCTCTGCATTAAAATTTTTAACGGAAAAAAATTGAAGGATAAATGGCCAGAATGCAGTTAAGTTTCAGATCGAAACAATCCAGATGTGCTTCCTGTAATTTCTATTCACTTAAAGTCAATTCTCTCTCAGCTTCAGCTGATAATTCCCTGGGATTATTTATATTTTTATTTCCATATAAGGTTTTATTTAAATGAACTATTTGATCAGGTTTTATTCCAGTAGTGAGCCATAGGTTAGAAATGTCTCCTATCAATCTTTGGAAGTCATTAAGAGTCTGCAATCAATCTCTTCTAATTTGCACTTTTTGTGTTCTAATTTTCTATAAACCTATTTTATAACCTAGGTAATTAATAGAATCTCCTCTTTATGTTTTTCCAGAGTAATTTGCAATCCCCAATAAAGAATATTTTTAATTCTTTAAACTTTCTTTCTAAAGTATCTACATTTGAATCAGATAGCAAAATGTCATCCATGTAATGATAAGCTATAGATTCAGAAAATTGCTTACCTATTATTTCCAATGACTAACTCACAAAATATTGGTGTTAATGGAGAACCTTTCATTCATATCTTTTAGCAGGCTGAGAATTATTATAGTAAGCACTGTGAAGGCACATTTTTCGCTGCCCTTTACTTGTAAACATATAGTGAAGAAACAATCTTTTAAATCCATGACTATAAGAGGCCGTCCTTTAGGCAATAGGATAGGCAAAGGGATTCCAGATTGTAGAGGGTCCATTGGCTGAATTTCCTTCTTAATAGCTCTTAGATCTGTTACCGTTCTCCACATTACAGATTCCTTTTTAACAACAAATACAAGAGAACTTCAAGATTTGGTTGATTCCTCAATAAGGATCAACTGTACCAGTTGATCTAAAGCCTAGAGCTTCTCTATTGTTAAAGGTCATAGCTTAACCCATACATGTTTTGTGTTAACCACTTTAAAGTAGGGCTGTTGGTTCTTCTGAGAGTTGCACCAGCTGTTGTTCTGTGTTTTTACACAGCCTGAATGGTCAGTGTCTGTTTTTTTATAGTACATTATATTATCTTTCCCCCAAACATGAACTGTTTTATGGTCTGTTTATGAGACTGCAGGAATGTTTATCTGGGTATTTCACTTTTGTACAGGTCATGACCCCACAGATTCACTGCTACATTAACCACATATCACCTTAGCCTTCCTCTCTGTACTTCTGACCCTATGCATCCAACCCACCTCCTACTTTGTTTTAGCTGAGATAGGGCTCCAATTCCTAAGAATTGAGCATGATGCCATGATTTTGGAGTAATAAGAGTCACAACTGCACTAATAATCCTTTCATTATAATGTTATTTATTTGTATTCTCAGTTTTTGTATTTGATCATTTACAAAAGTCTGCCAAAATGTACTTTTTTATTTTATGTTGGATTTTTTTTATTCATCCTCCATTTGTTATTCTATCATTCACAGCAGTACAGTTTTTCATAACTAGCACTGGATTTTCTAATTTTTCTGGGGAGGCGGGTCCTCCACAATGACTGGGAATAACAGGACCATGTTTGACCTGGGGGTCTGCAAGAGGCTCCTTAAGTCATATACCTATGATAGCAGACTGCCTTGCTTGTCTCTTTTTGCTCTGCACTCATTGGTTCAGTGGTATCCATTGTCACATCTTCTGCATAACCCAGAAGGTTGGGGCCATTGATTTGGATGATTCCCAGAAGAAACATTATTTCTTGATAATGCCCTGTCTACAATCCCTTCTCAGATGGTATATTCAACCACAATTCAAACATTTGGCATTTTCATGTCTCTTCATACCTTTGGAAATTGCTTCTCCTACCCAGGCCTCAGTGTTATAATCAAAGGACTCAACATAGGCTGTCTCTAGGATCCAATAGTCTATTTGGGGCTGATCTGAACTTTAAGGCCCAAATATCTTTTTGCATTATAAGTTAACAGTTTCAAAAGCAAGAGACTCTGTGAGTACTCATATAGCTTCTGGATCTGCTACCAACATTAGTACAGTTTTGTTAATCTTTGCAAAGAGTCACTAAAGGACTTTGTATAACCTTAGTATATGATTCAATTATTTTTCCTCATTCTTGACTCTTGTCCCAAGCATTCAAGGCTGCTGTATGGCAAAGGTACAAGATGTGCTCACTGTATACAGCATGGCTATCCAGATCAGCATAAGGACCCTCACCAAGAATTTGATCTTAGAAGGCCTCAAAACCTCTGACTCTACCTTGATGTTCAAGAGCCTTAGCCAAAAAATCTTCCACTAAAGTTGAAGACCATGGTCTAATACAGCTGAGACTAGTTGAAACCAATCATATGGAGTAACCTTATGTCTTGAACCCCATAACTTTTTTGTTGTTGTTGTTTTCGAGACAGGGTTTCACTATAGTTTTAGAGCCTGTCCTGGAACACTTTACTATCTCCATTACATATAGTTAATGTAGGACTTAAGATATTACTGCTTGCTTAATATCTTTCTGATCTTTCATACATATAGGCTCCCATTTACATTCTGTATATCTTCTTGGGTATTGAGTATTTGCTGGCTTTTCAGAGGTAATAAAAGAAGCTAGAACTCTTGGTAAGTCTCTCTGACTCTGGGAGAGGTACTAGCAATGTTAAATTTTTACTATTATCTTTTGCTTATACCTCCTCTCCTTGTTTAATCAGTTATGACAAGTTCCTCAATCAATTCAAATATTTTTTATGACTGCCTTTTGTAAAATCTGAATCTCCTGACCTGTGAATATTTCTAATGATTTCTTCAAATCAATTAAGTTCTGGTTCTCATTCTGTACATGTGATTCAAAATTTTTAAATTTTTCCATTAATGATATTGTCTCATCTTTTTATTATTATTCTATTATTTATTACTCTACAAATAATACCATTCAAAATTTCCACTTCCTCCCCTCCTCCCACTTCCCTCCTGCTCCCCCACTCACCCTCCCTCCCTCACGCTTCAGTCCTAAGAGAGGTCAGGGTTCCCTGCCCTGTTGGAAGTCCAAGGCCCTCCCCCCTCCATCCAGTCTTAGGAAGGTGTACATCCAAATAGAATAGGATCCCAAATAGCCAGTACAAGCAGTAGAGACAAATCCCAGTGCAATTATCATTGGCTTCTCAATCTGCTCCAATTGTCAGCCACATTCAGAGGGTACAGTTTGATCCCAGGCTCCTTCATTCCCAGTCCAGCTGGATTTGGTGAGCTCCTATTAGCTCAGGCACACTCTCTCAATGGGTGGAAGAACCCCTCATGATCCTGACTTCCTTGCTCATATTCTTCCTCCTTCTTCTCTTAAACTGGACCTTGGGAGCTCAGTCCAGTGCTCCACTGTGGGTGTCTGTCTCTATCTCCAACTGTCACCATACAAAGGTTCTATGGTAATATTCAAGATAGTCATCAGTCTGATTACAGGACAAGGCCAGTTCAGGTACCCTCTACTCCATTGCCCAGGGTCCTATCTGGTGACATATCTGTGGATACGTGGATGAGCCCCTCTAGAGCCAAGTCTCTTGTGAACCTCAAAATGGCTCCCTTAATTAAGATATCTTCTTCCCTGCTCCCATATCTTTCCTTCCTCTCTCTCAACCATCTCACTCCCCCAAGCTCTCCCCAATCCTCCCCTTCACCCTTCTCTTTCCCCCTTTCCCCTTTCCCCATCCCACCCCCATGTTCCCAAATTTTGCCTGGTGATCTTGTCTGCTTCCAATTTCCAGGAGGATCTATATATGTTTTTCTTTGGATTCACCTTATTACTTAACTTCTCTAGGATTGCAAACTATAGTTTCAATGTCCTTTGTTTATGGTTAGAATCCACTAAGGATGAGTGTACCCCTTCCTCCACAGCCTCTCCAGCAAAGACTATTATTGGTGTTTTTGATTTTAGCCATTCTGACAGGTGTAAGATGATATCTCAAAGTTGTTTTGATTTGCATTTCCCTGATTCCTAAGGAGGTTGAGCATGAACTTAAGTGTCTTTTAGCCATTTGAACTTCCTCTGTTGAGAATTCTCTGTTCAGTTCAGTGCCCCATTTTTAATTGGGTTAATTAGCATTTTAAAGTCTACTTTCTTGAGTTCTCTATATATTTTGGAGATCAGACCTTTGTCTGTTGCATGGTTGGTGAAGGTCTTCTCCCAGTCAGTAAGTTGCCTTTTTGTCTTAGTGACAGTGTCTTTTGCTTTACAGAAGCTTCTCAGTTTTAGTAGGTCCCATTTATTCAATGTTGCCCTTAGTGGGAATGCAATCTTGTGCAACCACTTTGGAAATCAGTGTTTCGGTTTCTCAGGAAATTCGGGATCAACCTACCCCTGGACCCAGCAATACCACTCTTGGGAATATACCCAAGAGATGCCCGATCATATGACAAAAGCATTTGTTCAACTATGTTCATAGCAGTATTATTTGTAATAGCCAGAACCTGGAAACAACCTAGATGTCCCTCAATGGAAGAATGGATGAAGAAAGTGTGGAATATATACACATTAGAGTACTACACTGCGGTAAAAAACAATGACTTCTCGAATTTTGCATGCAAATGGATAGAAATAGAAAACACTATCCTGAGTGAGGTAACCCAGACCCAAAAAGATGAACATTGGTTTCTAGCCATAAATAAGGTTCACGGAGTCTACAATCGGTGAACCTAAAGAAGCCAAATAAGAAGGTGAACTCAAGGAAAAACATAGAGTTATCCTCTTGGCTATGGGAAGTATACAAAATTGCCGGGGAGAAAATTGGGATCTTGGGGGTGGGCTGGGATGGGGGTAAGGGAAGATGGGGAGAGAAAAGGGAGAAGGGGAGGATGGGGAGAACTTGGGGAAACGGGATGATTGGGATAAAGGAAGGTTGGATAGGGGAGCACGGAAGCACAATTCTTAGTTAAGGGAGCCACCTGAGGGTTGGCAAGAGACTTGAACCTAGAGTGGCTCCCAGGAGCCCAAGGCGATGTCGCCAGTTAGTTCCTTGGGCAGTTGAGGATAGGGAACCTGAAATCACCCTCTCCTATAGCAATACTGACGAATATCTTGTCAGAACTTTTTAATAGATTCTGTTTGTCAATTTCAACAGTATAAATCCTTTAGTACTCTCTCAGTACCGTTTTGTCAGGTTTCATACCCATTTACATGGATTGACTTTTGCCTGTTAAATTATGGTTATCATTTTCAATGGTATGAATCCCCTCAACCAACTTCTCATTACTAGTTGGTAAAGAATATATGATGTCTAAAAGTTTCTCATTTTTGACTCTGTTATCAAACCATTTCTTTAAAGATAAAACATGAATTATTAAACTGATAGAATCTATGGCTAAGAAGGTATAAGTCCTAGGTAGGTCATAAACCTATCCAAGACTTCCATAACAGAAATAAAAAGGTTATTAAATTTTTGGATCGGGATGTTACCTGCAATTATCTTAGAAGTTGTTTACAAATTGCAAAAACATAAAATTATAGTTAGCAAATTACTTACCTCTGCTAAAATCTTGTTTTAGTTGAGACTTTTAAGGTGTAATCATGATGTGGAACAGAAAAACTTGTAGATTTTCTATGCAGAACTCAAAACCAAACTGAACGGAAATTTGTTAAAGAGATGCAGGTCAGGGCAGCTGTAGCAGTTGTACACGGTTCATAGGAGTCAGGAGAAGCTGCAGTAACCAAGTGGGAGCTGCATGCACATGGGAATGGAGGCAAGTTGGGGGACTGCAGAAAGCTTTGGGAAACTGTATGGGTGTGCCGGGGGGCAGGGCAGCAAAGATGGACATGGCAGAAGAGACGCTATGCCAGGGCAGATAGGAGTTGGGAGCGGTAGTGCTTCTCCTGAGCCCAGGTCCCTAGGTTTGGGTTCCAATTCCTAGAACTGGAATTCTAGTCATGGCTTTGGCCTAGGCTAGTGCCTTAAAAGCCTCAGGCAAATGGCTTTTTCATCAATGTGTGCCCCACATTTAGTGCCAAAATGAAGCATGATAAATAAAAACTCAGAGAAAGAATTTGGGCTTCAACCCAAATATCTGAAAAGCAACTCAGCCAGCAAATGGCTCCTACTTCAACCTCACTCCAAAATAGTGATCCTGCCTCCAGGAATCTGAGAAAGGACTGAGACTAAGAGCTGCTCCCTTCCCATCATAAAATCCTATCCAGGGCTGGAATTAAAGGTGTGTACCACTTCCACCTGGTTTCTATGGCAAGATAGTGTATCCACTGGGATTAAAGGTGTGTGTTATTACTGCCTTGTCTATAAGGCTAGCCAGAGTGGCTGTTTTACTGAATGGGGTATATGAATACACATGTAACTCAAGGCTTAAATCTCTCATAATGTGTCTCATTAAGTCCATTCTTTGGGGTGAGTGAATGCGTAAATATTTTAAAAAGGTATTGTTGTGGCAGTCTTTGTTCAATTTTTCACAAATTAGGATTCCATATTTTGAAGTGTAAACATAAAAATTAGCATGACTACACATAACCATAAGCTGTAGGGCCATCATCTCCCACAGCATTGCTCTCTTAAGCCTGTATGAAGATGAATTCTATTTTTGTATTATTAGAAAATTTTAAACTACCACTTTATATATAGAAATGATGTATATCATAAATATTTACATTCTGGTAAAAGCACATAATTTCATAGGACTAAACTGGTCTGTTCCAGGCTTATACACACTACATAATTTACTATAACTTATTTTAGAATCTTTGGAAATGATTTCATGAAGAAAATATTTAGAAACACAAGAGACATTTGTTTTATTTTTGACCTTTATTTTTGATTGATCTTCATGATTTGGTGTCATTATCACTATAGTTAAAATAAAATGAGTAACCAGATATTAAATTTATTAATACGTAAAGGTTCCTTATTGCCCAAATTCTAAAAGATATAATTATGCATGGTCCAAAAAACATCTAGCAACTTCTGTACTATTTATTTATGGGTTGGGAAGATAATTAGTCAGATTATACAATTTACAGTGTTTAAATCATGACTATTATATACATACATCCTTTTAAAACCTCATCCCTCTCATTTATTTATGCATTTCAGATATATGATTCTTTACAAAGTGATACTTTAAATACAAACACCAACTTGAAAATTTGAGTCTCCTCCTAGCTGTAACCCAGTATATGCATTGTGAATGTAATGGGGCCAAGATTTCAATGTTCATTTTTGAACTAAATATTGGCTTTGATACCCTCTTGACTTATAGGAATTACTGTCTCAAGAGAAAAGGAAAAACTGACATTAAACTCTGTGTTTTGATTTCTTTATCTGATACCCTCCCATTGGGGTTGTTATATTAATCCCAGTTCTTGTCTTTTTATATTCCCTGTAATTTTTTAATCTACAAAATCTGTGGGGTTTTTTTCATTTTCCTTCAGTTTTACCCTGAAATTATAGCATATATAACAGTGCACGAAGTCGGGAAATATAAGTAACTATAATGATGTTACAATAAATTGCTATCCCAATAGTGGATTAAAAAAAATCCACTCTCACCCAAACTTCTGTAGTCAGCTTCATGCACAACATGAACCTACTGTTAGACACATGGAAAGATAAAAAATTACTGTGGGGGGGGCAGTTCCTTGTTGTGATAGGTCAGAGCTGTGTTGTGTTACACACCACAGTCCTGGAAGTATAACTAAATTTGCATAAGAATTTAAGTTCAAAATTAGACTTTTATATTAACTAGAGTTAATATTGCTGAAAACAGTATGTATGTATGTATACATATATAAGAACTGAGAAGGGGAAGATAGCATAGAGATATTGCTGAAAACAGTATGTATGTATGTATACATATATAAGATCTGAGAAGGGGAAGATAGTATAGAGATATATGTACCAACAACACACTGACATTTTCTGTGTCACACACCTCTCCAAGTGTTCAAGGATAAGATACTTATGAGATATGATAAATTACTCTTTCGCATAATCTACTATTTTGTTATAATTGATCCATTTCTTTATATTTTATTATAATTAATATGCAGGTATATCATTTAATTTTTCACTTTGTCTTTTTGTTCCATGACTTCCTTTCTGAAGTAATTTCTGTCACATATATATATATATATATATATATACACAACCATATAAATACAACCTGCTGTGTAAACAGAGACCACACTTATGTTTCCTGGCCACTCGGACCAAAATAATCACACAGAAACTAGAATTACTACAGCACAGCTTGGTAATAGCTTAGTTATATTCTTCCCTAGCTTTTATATCTTAAATTATCCCATTTCTATCAATCTGTGTATCGCCATGAGAATGTGGCTTACTGGAAAGGGTCTAGGCATTTTTCTCCTTCAGCTGCGGCTACATGGCATCCCTGATTCTGCTTACTCTCTCTACATATCTCTGTTCGGATTTCCTGCCTAACCTTATTCTGCCCTGCCAGATGCAGAAGCAGCTTCTATATTAATCAATGGTAATAAAATATATTTACAGTATACAGAGGAGAATCCCACATCACTACTGAGTTCATTTAATGTGTGCATGTGTATGCTTGTGTTATAGATAAATTGAAACTGGATCAGTAAGGGAATCGTTCCCCCAGAGTTGACTATATGACTCCCTGGAGCAGTTAATTACCTGTAGTTCTAATTCCATCGCTGCAGCCATGTGAATTTTTTCCTCCAGGAATGTGCATCTATATTTGTTGTTCTAGTTCAGTTCTTCACTGACAGACCTATTTTGGGGATATCGTGGGTTAAGTTTCTCTGTCACTTCTAGAAGATATATTTCCTATGCTTTTGGATAGTGTTCTTTTCTGCTGAACCTTCTACAAATTTTCCCAACCCATAGGCACAGGCCATGCTTTGTATATGATTAATTTGGCCTGTATACCATTAGGGAATTCTTGCTTTCTGCATTCATACCAGGTATGATTTTCTTCAGTGTTCATCTCTTTGAGGATAAACTATTTTTGTGACTCATAATTACTACACTTATCTGTGTGTCTAAGCAAAATATTTAGAATGCAGTTAGGAATGGTTCAGGATTAAAAAACAAAACCCTAATTTTAATGGCTTAGGTGACTAAATAGATTTTTTTGCATCTCTCTGTGCCAACATATCCAACATCTTTTTGAATAAACTTAAAAATTTTGCTTATGGAAACACCCAACACAAAGAAAATAACATGGCATTTTTATGAAGACATAAAAAGTTTCCTCAAATATAGAAGAATTTTGAGTCCTCATCCAAGGAACTATTTTTAAAAAACAATAGTAATGAAGCTTTCCTTTGTAAGCATTACACAGTAAAGAACATAGTGCAATGTCTGAATGGTTTTAACCTTACAAGTATAAGCTGTTTCCTTACTGTACGTTCTTATTGTAAGGAAAAGAAAAGGCCTCAACTTGTAAATCAACACAAAATAAGCTTTTTTGTTCAGCTCCATAAAACCCACACCACACTGGGTATGGTAGTGCACAGCTCACTGGGGAGATGGAATAAGAGACAAAAAAATGCCCAGAAACTTCCTAGCATGGAGCAGGGTGAAATTTAAGGCATCCCCAGAAATTATCTTCCATCTACCAATGTGCATACATTGATATGTGTGTAATCCACATAAATGTTCATCCAAACACTTCAGACAGAGAAAGATTCAGAAAGCTCATACAGATGCATACATATGGGCTTGGATGGCTAAAGCAGAGGGATGGTTGCATCCCTGGTCTGGCTCATTGGCGCTGTCAGTCCTGGGGACACTTGGTTTAGGGCTATGTGTCTGGATCCTCTGTTGATTCCACCCCCCAGTATCATGAGTGTCGCCTGATAGCTACACAGCCTGAATCCATGCAAATTTGGATTCTGGATGGGCAGTGGCCATGAACAGGCAATACCTTGGGGCAGGATGCCACCTAAGACAGGGAATTTTAGAGGGCTATTCCCTATCACTGGCAAAGACAGGCACCTGAAGGCAAAGGCGTAAGTCAAAAACAATCCCACACCAGTTTAGAATTATGATTAATAGAACAGTTATTTATTTAAAGGGGAAAAAACTTACAGATCACCGTCCCAGACAACAGCCCTCTGCGCAATCAGGAAGGGAGTCTAGTTGCCAGAAGCGGAGCATAAAGTAAGAGAGAGGGAGAAGGGAAGTGGCTGCTTTTTTAAAGGGAGAGAGACTACGCCCCAATGGGCTGTTATCTCAGTGGCTATTGGCTGGAGAAGCGGAAGGACCTCCCGCAACAGGCACCTTTTAAAATAAAAAGGGAGGAGTAGTGATCTGGCTGCCCTCACACCCCTGACCAGCAGCAGAACTTCCTTGTACCCTGAAATTGACAAGGATGTTTGTGTTCTTTCTGGCCAGTGGTCTTCTGCAGAAGCATTCCCAGTACACAATGCCCTAATCTTGACCTCTGGATGCTCAAAGGTATAAAAGGCTTTAGCTCAGGAAAAAATAAAGGTTGCTGTTCTTCCACCTGAAAAGCCTCCATGTCTCAATCCCAGCACCCCCCACCAGTCTTGGCAGCCAGGCTGCACTGGCGTGGCACATTTTTTTCAAGTGAATTATTACAATGAATACAAGTTAAAATGTGCGTATTTCTCCTTTACCTAACACGATTAAATATTTTATACATTACAGCTGAAAAACAAATTATTCGCAAAGGCCCTAATACATTCACGTCTAAACAACTTGTCATAGATTAATGAAGTGTAAGCAAGGTTTCTTTCTCAGACAATTCTTTTTTATTTTTATTTATTTATTTATTTATTTATTTATTTATTTATTTATTTATTTATTTATTAAGGATTTCTGCCTCCTCCCCACCACCGCCTCCCATTTCCCTCCCCCTCCCCCGATCAAGTCCCCCTCCCTTATCAGCTCAAAGAGCAATCAGGGTTCCCTGACCTGTGGGAAGCCCAAGGACTGCCCACCTCTATCCAGGTCTAGTAAAGTGAGCATTCAAACTACCTAGGCTCCCCAAAAGCCAGTACATGCAGTAGGGTCAAAAACTCACTGCCATTGTTCTTGAGTTCTCAGTATTCCTCATTGTCCACTATGTTTAGCTAGTCCGGATTTATACCATGCTTTTTCAGACCCAGGCCAGCTGGCCTTTGTGGGTTCCCGATAGAACATCCCCTTTGTCTCAGTGTGTAGGAGCACCCCTCGCGGTCCTGAGTTCCTTGCTCGTGCTCCCTCTCCTTCTACTCCTGATTTGGACCTTGAGATTTCTGTTCGGTGCTCCAATGTGGGTCTCTGTCTCCTTTCATCACCTGATGAAGGTTAATATTCAGGAGGATGCCTATATGTTTGTCTTTGGATTCACCTTCTTATTTAGCTTCTCTAGGATCACGAATTATAAGTTCAAAGTCCTTTATTTATGGCTAGAAACCAAATATGAGTGAGTACATCCCATGTTCTTCTTTTTGGGTCTGGCTTACCTCACTCAGGATAGTGTTTTCTATTTCCATCCATTTGTATGCAAAATTCAAGAAGTCCTTGTTTTTTACTGCTGAGTAATACTCTAATATGTATATATTCCATACTTTCTTCATCCTATGAACACCTGATTTTTGATAAAGGAGCTAAAAGTATACAATGAAAAAAAAAGAGCATCTTTAACAAATTGTGCTGGCAAAACTGGATGTCAACCTGTAGAAGAATGAAATTAGATCCATTTCTATCACCATGCACAAAACTCAAGTCCAAATGGATTAAAGACCTCAATATCAGTCCGAACACACTGAACCTGATAGAAGAGAAAGTGGGAAGTACTCTACAACACATGGGCACAGGAGACCACTTCCTACGTATAACCCCAGCAGCACAGACATTAAGGGCCTCATTGAATAAATGGGACCTCCTGAGACTGAGAAACTTCTGTAAAGCAAAGGACACTGTCACTAAGACAGAAAGGCAACCCACTTACTGGGAGAAGATCTTCACCAACCCCGCAACTGACAAAGGTCTGATCTTCAAAATATATAAAGAACTCAAGAAACTAGGCCGTAAAAGGCTAATCAACCCAATTATAAAATGGGGCACTGAGCTGAACAGAGAATTCTCAACAGAAGAACTTCAAATGGCCAAAAGACACTTAAGGTCATGCTCAACTTCCTTAGCGATCAGGGAAATGCAAATCAAGACAACTTTAAGATACCATCTTACACCTGTCAGAATGGCTAAAATAAAAAACACCAATGATAGCCTTTGCTGGAGAGGTTGTGGAGAAAGGGGTACACTCACCCATTGCTGGTGGGAATACAAACTTGTGCAACCACTCTGGAAAGCAGTGTGGCGGTTTCTCAGGAAATTCGGGATCAACCTACCCCTGGACCCAGCAATACTACTCTTGGGAATATACCCGAGAGAGGCCCTATCATACAACAAAAGTATATGCTCAACTATGTTCATAGCAGCATTGTTTGTAACAGCCAGAACCTGGAAACAACCTAGATGCCCTTCAATAGAAGAATGGATCAGGCAATTCTTTTTATGGGCAGGCTGCGTTTTGTGGTTATAAAGAAAGAAAAAGCAGGGGATAAAACCGGACTCTCTGAATATGGCGGACAATGAGGGCTGCTGAGAAGCCAAGGACAATGGCACTGGGTTTTGATCCTGCATCATGTTTTGGCTTTGAGGGTGCCTAGCCAGTTTGGATGTTCACCTTCCTAGACCAGGATGGAGGGGCAAGTACTTTGGACTTTCCACAGGGCAGGGAACCCTGGCTGCTCTTCAGACTGCAGAGGGAGGGGGAGAGAAGTGGGGGGATGGGGAATGAAGTGAAGAGAGGGGGAGAGGAGTAGGGAGAGGGGGAGAGGAGTGGGGGGAGGGGGGAGGAGTGGAAGGATGGGATGAGGCGGAAATTTTTTTCCTCAATAAAAAAAAAAGAAAGAACAATCATTTTATTATTTATCTTAAACAGCAACCTCATAATGAAATCTTAAAATCATCACAAATCTAACCATTTATTTATGAAAATCATGCATAAACCTCCATTTTATATCCTCAGGGCACATACCCACTAACCACCAGTTTATTATTAAATCATAACAAGAAATTGATGGCAAAATTGTGTATAAAAACTAATCATTTCCTTTGATCATCATCCCATCTTTAGCAAGAATGGTATATCAGCTAGTAATAATTGGACTCACTTTATTATTGTTTCTTGACCTCAACAAGTGTCTAGCTATACCACAGTACATTTCTTGGACTTCTTGATTTTTTGTGCTTATGATATTTTTGAGGTTGAAAAGTAAAATTTTTTATTGAAATATTCCTTCTTGGTGATGTTGTCAGTATTATTGTTCAGTACAAACTCTCAATATCTTGCAAGATTTGTATATTATTTATAACTTTCACAAATTTCTCATGTTCATAATATAAACCTTGTATGGAGGTGCAGTAATCTCTAAGAAGGAGCTATTGATAAAGTATATGCCACATTATTGTTGATGGAAACTTTTACCTTCTACAAGAACGTTTTCACACATTCTTAGAAGTCAGCAGCAGATAAAGACTTTTCTATGTTCACTACTCTCATAATTTTTTCTTACATATGAATTCTCTGTTTTCTAAACTTGGAGTCACATGTAAAGGATTTATTGTGCTCATCATGTTTGTAGTTTCTCCCTTGTATGAATTCTCAGATGTATTCTGAGATATATGTGTAAAGAATTTCCTACAATTACTACACATGTAAGGTTTCTCTCCTATATGAATTCTCTGATGAATTCTGAGGTATGAGTTATCTGCAAAGAATTGCCCACAATCATTGTTTGTAAAGTTTCTCTCCTATATGAATCCTCTGTTGAATTCTGAGATATGAGCCATGTATAGAAAAAACCCACAATCACTACACTTGAAGGTTTCTCTCCTATATGAATTATCTGGTATATTCTGAGATATAAGCAATGTGTAAAGAATTCACCAGAATCACTACACTTTAAGGTTTCCATCCTGTATGAATCCTCTGGTGAATTCTGAGATATGAGCCATGTATAAAAAATATCCCACAAAAATCACTACACTTCTAAGATTTCTCTCCTATATGAATCCTCTGATGTATTATCAGATATGAGTATGTATAAAGAATTCCCCAGAATCACTACACTTGTAATGTTTCTCTCCTATATGAATCCTCTGGTGAATTCTGAGATATGAGCCATGTGTATAAAGGATACCAGAGCCATACACTTGTAAGTTTTCTCTCCTATATAAATTCTCTGATGTATTTTGCGATATGATCCATGTGAAAAGAATTTCCTACAATCACTACATTATAAGGTTTCTGCTCTGTATGAATTCTCTTGTGTATTCTAAGTTATGAGCTGTGTATAAAGAATTGCCCACAATCACTGCACTGGTAAGGTTTTTGTCCTGTTGAATTCTCTGATGTGTTTTTTTTGGGGGGGGGGATCTGAATTATACTTTTTTTTTATTTTTTTAATTTATTTATTTATTTAAGATTTCGGCCTCCTCCCCTCCACTGCCTCCCATATCCCTCCCCCTCCGCCAATCAAGTCCGCCTCCCTCATCAGCCCAAAGAGCAGTCCAGGTTCCCTGCCTTGTGGGAAGTCCAAGGACCTCCCACCTCCCTCCAGGTCTAGTAAGGTGAACATCCAAACTGCCTAGGCTCCTACAAAGCCAGTATGTGCAGTAGGATCAAAACCCAGTGTCCTTGTTCTTGACTTCTCAGCAGTCCTCATTGTCCATGGGATAAAACCGGACTCGCTGAACATAGCGGACAATGAGAACTGCTGAGAAGTCTCTGATGTGTTTTAAGGTTAGAAACCCATGTGAAGAATTTATTACAGACAGTATATTTGAAAGGTTTCTCTCTTGTTCCTCTCTGATATGTACTAAAATTGTCTTTCTGGTTGAAACTTTTTTTACATTCACTACATTTGTAAATTTCCATTCTTGGTTTTATACTGGTTTTCGACTCAATTGAAGAGATGAAACCACATTCCACATTCTTTACACTTGTACACTGTTCTCCAGAAGCTGTCCTCTATGTCTAATAAGACTGGAGCAGACCTTAAAGGGTTTTCCACATTTTCTACATTGGTGTATTTTCCCTACATGAGATTTGTTTCAGCATGACTGTATGTTTAGAGTCAAATGATTTATTGTAGTATGTATTTTTTTGTAGATGCTTGCTAGCTTGAATTTTTTGGCTAATGGTGAAACACAATTTTTTTTATTGAAAAAAAGGAAAAAAATGTTTCCGCCTCCTCCCAGCCTCGCAATCCCCTCCCCCTCCTCCCACCCTTCTCCCCTTTCCCCCACTCCTCTCCACCTCCCTCTCCAGTCCCAAGAGCAGTCAGCGTTCCCTGCCCTGTGGAAAGTCCAAGGTCCTCCCCTCTCCGTCCATATCTAGGAAGGTGAACATCCAAACTTTGTGGCTAGGCTCCCATAAAGCCAGAATATTAAGGAGGATCAAAACCCCCTGCCATCGTCCTTGGCTTCTCATCAGCCCTCATTGTTCACCATGTTCAGAGATTCCGGTTTTATCCCATGCTTTGTCAGTCACAGTCCAACTGGCCTTGGGGAGCTCCCAATAGATCAGCCCCAATGTATCAGTGGGTGGGTGCACCCCTCGTGGTTGTGACTTACTTGCTCATGTTCTCCCTCCTTCTGCTCCTCATTGGGACCTTGGAAGCTCAGTCCAGTGCTCCAGTGTGGGTCTCTGTCTCTATCTCCATCCATCACCAGATGAAGGTTCTATGGTGATATGCAAGATATTCGTCAGTATTATTATAGGACAGGGTCATTTCAGGTTCCCTATCCTCAGCTGCCCAGGGAACTAACTGGGGACATCGCCTTGGGCTCCTGGGTGCCACTCTAGGTTCAAGTCTCTTGCCACCCCTAAGGTGGCTCCCTTAACTCAAAATTGTGCTTCCGTACACCACTATCCAACCTTCCTATATCCCAATCATCCTTTTTCCCCAAGTTTCCCCTGTCCTCCCCTTCTCCCTTTTCTCTCCCCATCTCCCTTTACCCCGATCACAACCCACCCCCAAGATCCCAATTTTCTAACCGGCATTTTGTCTACTTCCCATAGCAAAGAGGAAAACTATATGTTTTTCCTTGGGTTCATCTTCTTACTTAGCTTCTTTAGATTCACCAATTATAGACTCCATGACCCTTATTTATGGCTAGAAACCAATTATGCCTGAGAACATCCCATGTTCATCTTTTTGGGTCTGGGACACCTCACTCAGGATAGTGTTTTCTATTTCCATCCATTTGCATGCAAAATTTGAGAAGTCATTGTTTTTTACCGCAGCGTAGTACTCTAATGTGTATATATTCCACACTTTCTTCATCCATTCTTCCATTGAAGGGCATCTAGGTTGTTTCCAGGTTCTGGCTCTTACAAATAATACTGCTATGAACATAGATGAACAAATGCTCTTGTCATATGATAGGGCATCTCTTGGGTATATTCCCAAGAGTGGTATTGCTAGGTCCAGAGGTAGGTTGATCCCGATTTTCCTGAGAAACCGAAACACTGATTTCCAAAGTGGTTGCACAAGATTGCATTCCCACCAGCAAAGAATGAGGGTACCCCTTCCTTCCTCCACAGCCTCTCCAGCAAAGGCTATCATTGGAGTTTTTGATTTTAGCCATTCTGACAGGTATAAGATGATATCTCAAAGTTGTTTTGATTTGCATTTCCCTGATCCCTAAGGAGGTAAAGCATGACCTTAAGTATCTTTTAGCCATTTGAATTTCTTCTGTTGAAAATTCTCTGTTCAGTTCAGTGCCCCATTTTTTAATTGGGTTAATTAGCATTTTAAAGTCTAGTTTCTTGAGTTCTCTATATATTTTGGAGATCAGACCTTTGTCTGTTGTGGGGTTGGTGAAGATCTTCTCCCAGTCAGTGGGTTGCCTTTTTGTCTTAGTGACAGTGTCATTTGCTTTACAGAAGCTTCTCCATTTTAGTAGGTCCCATTTATTCAATGAGGCCCTTAAGGTCTGTGCTGCTGGGGTTATACATAGGAAGCGATCTCCTGTGCCCATCTGTTGTAGGGTACTTCCCACTTTCTCTTCTATCAGGTTCAGTGTGTTCGGACTGATATTGAGGTCTTTAATCCATTTGGACTTGAGTTTTGTGCATGATGATAGATATGGGTCTATTTTCATTCTTCTACAGGTTGGTATCCAGTTGTGCCAGCACCATTTGTTGAAGATGCTTTCTTTCTTCCATTGCATACTTTTAGCTCCTTAATCGAAAATTAGGTGATCATAGGTTTGTGGGTTAAAATTCGGGTCTTCTATATCATTCCATTGGTTGACTTCTCTGTTTTTATGCCAGTTCCACACTGTTTCATCACTGTAGCTCTGTAATAGAGTTTGAAGTCAGAGATGGTAATGCCTCCAGAATATCCTTTATGGTATAGGATTGTTTTGGCTATCCTGGGTTTTTTGTTTTTCCATATAAAGTTGATTATTGTCCTCTCAAGATCTGTGAAGAATTTTGATGGGACCTTGATGGGGATTGCATTGAATCTATAAATTGCCTTTGGTAGAATTGCCATTTTTACTATGTTGATCCTCCCAATCCAAGAACAAGGGAGGTCCTTCCATTTTCTGGTATCCTCTTCAATTTCTTTCTTTAATGCCTTAAAGTTCTTGTCAAATAGATCTTTTACTTACTTGGTTAGAATTACCCCAAGATATTTTATGCTCTTTGTGGCTATCGTGAAAAGTGAAGCTTCTCTGATATCCCTCTCTGCTTCCATATCTTTTGTATATAAGAGGGCGACTGATTTTTTGGAGTTGATCTTGTATCCTGCCACATTACGAAAGGTGTTTATCAGCTGTAAAAGTTCTTTGGTGGAGTTTTGGGGGTCGCTTATGTACACTATCATATCATCTGCAAATAACGAAAGTTTAACTTCTTCCTTTCCAATTCGAATCTCCTTGATCCCCTTATGTTGTCTTATTGCTATTGCTAAAACTTCAAGCACTATATTGAAGAGGTATGGAGAGAGTAGACAGCCTTGTCATGTTCCTGAGTTTAGTGGGATGGCTTTGAGTTTCTCTCCATTTTATTAGATGTTAGCTGTCAGCTTGCTGTGTATTGCTTTTATTATAGTTAGGTATGACCCTTGTATCCCTAATCTCTCTAAGACCTTTATCATAAAGGGATGTTGAATTTTGTCAAATGCTTTTTCAGCATCTAATGAAATGATCATATGTTTTTTTTCTTTCAGTTTATTTATATGATGGATTACATTGATAGATTTTCGTATGTTGAACCAGCCCTGCATCTCTGGGATGAAGCCTACTTGATCATAATGGATAATTTTTCTAATGTGTTCTTGGATACGGTTTGTCAGTATTTTGTTGAGGATTTTTGCGTCGATGTTCATGAGTGAGATTGGCCTATAATTCTCTTTCTCGGTTGAGTCTTTGTGCTGTTTTGGTATGAGAGTAACTGTAGCTTCATAAAAGGAATTTGGCAATGCCTCTTCTGTTTCTATATTGTGAAATACATTAAGGAGTATAGGTATTAGGTCTTCTTGGAAGTTCTGGTAGAATTCCTCATTGAATCCAGCTGGTCCTGGGCTTTTTTTGGTAGGGAGGTTTTTGATAACCGCTTCTATTTTTTGCGACTAGCAGGTCTATTTAGATTGTTCACCTGGTCCGGGTTTAATTTTGGTATATGTTATTTATCTAAAAAGGTGTCCATTTCCTTTACATTTTCCAGTTTTGTGGCATACAGGCTTTTGTAGTAAGATCTAATGATTCTTTGAATTTCCTCTGTGTCTGTGGTTATGTCACCCTTTTTGTTTCTGATCTTATTAATTTGCAAATTCTCTCTCTGCCGTTTGATTAGTTTGGATAGGGGTTTGTCAATCTTGTTGATTTTCTCTAGGAACCAGCTTTTTGTTTCATTGATTCTTTGTATTGTTTTCTGTGTTTCTATTTTGTTGATTTCAGCTCTCAGTTTGGTTATTTCTTGTCTTCTACTTCTCCTAGGTGAGTCTGCTTCTTTTTTTTCTAGAGCTTTCAGGTGGGCTGTTAAGTCTCCAATGTGTGCTTTCTCTGTTTTCTTTAAGTGGGAACTTAGTGCTATGAACTTTCCTCTTGGGACTGCTATCATAGTGTCCCATAGGTGTGAGTATGTTGTTTTTTTTATTTTCATTGAATTCCAGGAAGACTTTAATTTCTTTCTTTATTTCTTCCTTAATCCAGGTATGGTTCAGTAGTTGACTGTTCAGTTTCCATGAATTTGTAGGCTTTCTGGGGGTAGCATTATTGTTGAATTCTAACTTTAATCCATGGCGATCTGATAAGACACAGGTGGTTACTAATATTTTTTGTAACTGTGGGTGTTTGCTTTGTTTCCGACTATGTGGTCGATTTTTGAGCAGGTTCCATGAGCTGCAGAAAAGGTATATTCTTTCCTATTTGTGTGGAATGTTCTATAGATGTCTGTTAAGTCCATTGCTTCATTACCTCCATTAATTCTCTTATTTCTCTGGTAGGTTTCTGTCTGATTGACCTGTCCATTGGTGAGAGAGGAGTGTTGAGGTCTCCTACTATTAGTGTGTGCGGTTTGATGGCAGCCTTGAGTTTTAGCAATGTTTCTTTTACATACGTGGGTGCTTTCATATTAGGGGCATAGATATTCAGGATTGAGACTTCATCCTGATGAACTGTTCCTGTTATGAGTATAAAATGCCCCTCTCCATCTCTTCTGATTGATTAAAGATTGACGTCAACTTTGTTAGAGATTAGTATGGCCACGCCTGCTTGTTTCTTAGGTCCATTTGCTTGATAAGCCTTTTCCCAGTCCTTTACTCTGATTAGGTGCCTGTCTTTGTGATTGAGGTATGTTTCTTGTAAGCAGCAGAATGTTGTATCCTGTTTTCTTATCCAATCTCTTAGACTGTGCCTTTTTATAGGAGAGTTGAGTCCATTGACATTAAATGATATTAATGACCAGTGGTTGTTAACTCCGGTCACTTTTTTAGTCATAGAGTTTGTGTGTTTCCCTTCTTTGAGTTGTGCTGGTGAAGGGTCTCTAGATGTCTGAGATATTGTGGTCATTGTTGGACTCCTTGGTTAGTGATTTTCCATCTATTACTTTCTGTAAGGCTGGATTTGTGGCTACGTATTTTTTAAATTTGTTTTTATCCTGAAAAATTTTATTTTCTCCATTTATAGTGAATGAAAGCTTGGCTGGGTATAGTAGTCTGGGCTTGCATCCATGGTCTCTCAGTTTCTGCAGTACATCTATCCAGGACCTTCTGGCTTTCATGGTTTCCATGGAGAAGTCAGGTGTAAGTCTGATAGGTTTACCTTTATAAGTAACTTGGCCTTTTTCCTTTGCAGCTCTTAATATTCTTTCTTTATTCTGTATGCTTTGTGTTTTTATTATTATATGGCGAGGGGATGGTTTTTTTTTTGATCCAGCCTAATTGGTGTTCTGTATGCTTCTTGAACCTTCATAGGTATATCTTTCTTTAGGTTGGGAAAGTTTTCTTCTATAATTTTATTAAATATATTTTCTGGACCATTGAGCTGCACTTCTTTTCCTTCTTCTACTCCTATTATCTTATGTTTGGTCTTTTTATTGTGTCCCAGATTTCCTGAATGTTTTGTGATGAGAGTTTGTTGGACTTGCTGTTTTCTTTGATCAGTGTGTTTATTTTCTCTATGGTGTCTTCAGAATCTGAGATTCTTTCTTCTATCTCTTATATTCTGTTGGATATACTTGTTTCTGTAGTCTCTGTTTGTTTAATTAAATTTTCCGTGTCCAGCCGGCCCTCTGTTTGCGTTTTCTTCTTTGCCTCCATTTCAGTTTTCAAGTCTTGAACTGTTTCCATTATCTGTTTGTTTGTTTTTCCTTGGTTTTCTAGGGTATCATTCACTGATTTATTCAATTCTTCAAATTTTCTGTTATATTTTTCATCCATTTCTATAAGGGCATTCTTTACATGCTGTTTAAGGTCGTCAATCACTTTCATGAAGTCAATCTTTTCTACTTCTTCTTGATTAAGGTGTTCATGTCCCCTCATTGTGAGTTCTCTGGTTTCTTGTGGCTTCATGTTGTTTTTCAGATTGTTGGGTGAATTCTTGCATTGGCGCCTGCCCATCTCTTTCTCCGAATGCTCCCCTATGGATCTTCTTTTACAGGATCAGGTATCCTTGCCTATTGATGTACCTTCCCAGTGATGGCTCTCCCCAGTGATGGCTCTCCTGGAGCCGAGATCAGATCTCCATGCCCAATGCTGGCTCTCCTGGCACAGAGATCAGGTCTCCGTGCCCAATGTTGGGTCTCCTGGCGCCGAGATCAGGTCTCCATGCTGGTTAGGTAGCTCATAAACAAAGTGCCTACCTTGCTTGGTGTAGGCAGGCTAGTGAAACAAAGGAACTCCTGCCCGCTAGTTTGCCCTGAGGATTCGGAGGGACCCCGCGCCCAGACAGGCTGAGTGAAACACAAATTTAACCATTCCTCGCTGTCTTACATCTGCATGGTTCTTCTTCAGGGATTCTACCTTTATGCTTCTTTAGTTTTCTTGATTCAGTAGAGGCATTCCCATTGTTATCATATACATACTTGGTGCAGTCCTGTCTAAGACAAATTGTATTCTGCCATGTACTTTTAGAAAATTTATGAACAATTTTGCTAATCTCAATATGTTCAGAAGATTTCACTTGGACAATGTGTTTTATCCTTGATTCAAGTCATCCACCTGTTTCCCACATATATGATATTTCTCTGAAAAATGAGCACAGATAAGGCTAAAATTGATTGATGCATGTTTAGATATTCAAGAACTGATATCTGCGTAAGTTCTACAAGCTGAGTTACCCAAAACTCTTAGGAATGGAACTCTCAACAGAGATGGGGCTTTTGTTCTTTATTACTATTACTTTCACGCTCAGAAGCAATACAACCTACACATAAGCCTCTGAGGACTGATAGCAGGCTTCTCATTCTTGCACAAACCACCGTCCCGGTAGAAGCTGGAACAAATAGATGCTTGAACAGTAATAAATTTTGAGAAAAAAAGCTCTCTTTGGGTTTCTCTACTTTCTTACCATTTATATTTTTGAGATGATCAAACAGTAGAACCTTGGATAGTTTGGAAAACACTATGTAAACCAGGCTGGCCAAGAACTAACCACATCCTCTGATATCAGCCACTCTAGTGTGTTGTACTAGGAGCGGCAGGGCTGCATCCCCAGCACCCGGCCGCCTGCTAGCTTATGCCCGAAATACAACACACAAACTGTATTCATTTAAACACTGCTTGGCCCATTTCTATCTAGCCTCTTCTAGGCTAATTCTCACATATTAATTTAGCCCATTTCTAATCATCTGTGTAGCACCGCTAGGTGCGCTTACTGGTAAGATTCTAGCCTACGTCCATCCTGGGTCAGAGCCTCATCGCATGTGCCTGGGAGAGGGGAGCATGGCATCTGCTCCAGAGAGCAGAGCTGTCGAGTCTGAGCTCACTTCTTCTTCTTCCCAGCCTTCTGTTCTGTTTACTCCTCCCACCTATGTTTTAACCTATGTGGCCAAGCAGTTTCTTTATTACTTAACCAATGACCTTCCTCCATCATTTCCCCTTTTTCTGTTTAAACAAAAAGGAAGGAAGGCTTTAACTTTAACATAGCAAAATTACATATAACAAAACAGTTATCAAGTAAAAATTACAATATTTACATCTATTTTATCTTTTTCATAACAAAGGAAAACAACTTAACTATCTATTTATTCTTCAACAGCATCAAAGACTCCAGAAGGATATAATATTACCTAAGTAAACAAGAAGTCCAAAACTCTAGAAATGACAGAGATATCTCGCTGCCTGGACAGTCACCCAAAATTCCTCTGTACCATTGGGGCATCCATCTTCGGCCTACAGGCCCATAGTTTCCAGCAGACATTTCCAAAAAGCAGGAAATTTCAAAGGCAGTCACTATCTGCTTGTCCTGAAGAATGTCTTGCAGACTCCTTCATGAATCAGGAACCCCGAAAGATCATCTCACCTTTAGGCAAGTTTAGCAGTCCTCTCTCTGTGGGTTCTCTGTGTCCAGTTTATGCAATAGTCCAGGCAAGAACAGTTTCTTGCCCAAATGGCTATCAAACTCCATAAGGATCCTCTTCAATGCCCATCTTCTTCTTGAAGTAGATTGGTGCTGCCAGGAGCAGACATGTCTCATTGTCATGAAAAACCCTAAGTTATTAAAACATTTAATAGCATATTCCGTAGTCTTTGAAAGATATGAAGAATGCCGATCTAACTGAAATATATATCTATATATCTATAAAATCTAACTAACATGACTACAAACTTGACTATTACTGATGATTATCCATTAACCTATATTTCTTAATTATACATTACATTTTTTAATGAACTACACAATCACAATATCTTAATCAATAGCAGAAATATGCATATACATATAACAAAATTGACCTTAAATCTCTATCAATAAAGCAAAATCTATACTAATACAAATTATTCATATCTATATCAAACCCCCCATTTAAATGTTAAAGAACATTTATAAACCATATTTGGGAGCATGGACGCAGTTTTTTTCTCTCCAAACTGCTTCCTGCTGAATGGGGGCGTTGTTAAATAGGTCTTTCATGGTATAACCTGTGTGCTAGTTTCATCTCAGTTGGCAGTTGAGTGAAGCAATTTTCTGAAGATGTTCACAACAACCCTTCAGGAGGGCATGGTCCATCATACCATATCAGAATAGAAAAAATAAACAGGGTCTCATCCTCTGTGAAAACAAAATAAGAAACTCCTTTCCAAAGTATCATATCCTTAGATCCAAATTTTAAAGTCAAGGCATTTTCAAAATATCTATGTTGAATTAGTTCAGCAGCATTTATAAACAAATATCTTTTAGCAGCTGTTGCTCCTTCCTCAACATTCAAACAATTCAAAGAGAGCATAATAGCATACAGTATCAAAATTCTCTGTGTATTTTCCATCTTTGTGCACTTTATTTTAACCTCTATTTCATTTATTTTTACTTTTATTTTATATTCTCTGTATCTTTCTCCTGGAATAACTCTGCCTCCCAGGCATTGGGATTAAAGGTATACGCTACTACACCTTGAACTCACAGAGATCTGTTTGTCTCTGCCTTCTAGGCACTAGGATTAAAGGCGTGTGCTACCACACCTTGAAGTCACAGAGGTCAATCTCCCTCTGCCTCCCGAGTCTTGGGATTAAAGGTGTGTACTACCACACACAACAACTATCTTCCTTTTTTTATTGTTTTTTACTTTAAGAACTTCAACTTTTAGCCTGCATATATTTTTAACATGCTTGTAAATCATTTAAACATTTTCTTTGTCTTTGACACTCTCTTTACTGTATCTCTCTCTGTTTTTCTGACCACATGAGTCTTTAATTTACCAAGCAATCTCAGTAGGACTAAAGCCGTGACTTTGCCGGCTAAATGTAGCCTATTCCTTAGCTTTCCAGCCTCATGGCAGAGATACAGGCTGTAGCCATGTTTACTGCCACAACTCTATGGCATTTCAAGGACCCTGCCAGCAAGCGAGCTTCAGCAGCCTGTGCTTGCAAACCGCACGAACCACCTGCATAAAAGAGTCAGAGTTTGCCCTGGCAGGACAGCCCAGAAAGCTGGCATTTTTAAACGGCACAGCTTTTTTCCTGCTACGGCTGAAAACCGAAAAGCATGCGTTCAGCTTTTCATCAACACCGTTTGAGTGTTTTGTGTCAGGATCTCTTAAAAGAGCTGCAAGCTTTGCAGCTAAAGCTGAGTCAGGAAGCCTCTCTTAGATGAGAGCACTTGCTTGCATCTGGCAAGCAGAGTAGACCCGAGAAATTGTTGCTACCACATCAGACACCATTCTGTTGTAACAGGAGCGGCGGGGCTGCATCCCCAGCACCCCGGCCGCCTGCTAGCTTATGCCCAAAATAACAACACATGAACTGTATTCATTTAAACACTGCTTGGCCCATTTCTATCTAGCCTCTTCTAGGCTAATTCTCACATATTAATTTAGCCCATTTCTAAGCATCTGTGTAGCACCGCTAGGTGCGCTTACTGATAAGATTCTAGCCTACGTCCATCCTGGGTCAGAGCTTCATTACGTGTGCCTGGGAGAGGGGAGCATGGCATCTGCTCCAGAGAGCAGAGCTGTCGAGTCTGAGCTCACTTCCTCTTCCTCTCAGCCTTCTGTTCTGTTTACTCCTCCCACCTATGTTTTAACCTATGTGGCCAAGCAGTTTCTTTATTACTTAACCAATGACCTTCCTCCATCACTAGTGCTTGGATTAAAGTCACACCTTGCTGGGATGCCAGGAATAGTTATAAAGATAGCAACAGTAGAGTGAATAAGTAAAATAAATGAATAATAGCATCAAAAGTATTATCAAAATCTTTTTTCTGTATTTTAAAATCACTACATTTTTCAAAATTCAGAAAAGGGGAAGTTAAATCTGATACTAATACATTTCAATAAGGAAATATACTATAATGCATTTGCATTTTCTGAATATTCAACTTTTAACTTTTCTTTAAATATTAGAAAAGAGGGCTTCACATACCACACATTATTTATTATAAGTTGCTCTTTCAGTGACCAAACAAAAATGTAACAGAAAAAAATAAAAATTTATGCTCATTAACAGAAATTTCTCCATTTATGCTGGTCTCTAGATATTTCAGACAGTTTACAGACATACAAAGCAGATAAATACTGAGAATTGGGGAGATATTGCTCAAAGAGAGAATTCTTACCGACCAAAAAAAAATAGATTGTTATAATCCCCCAACATCATGTTAATGAACGAGGCACTTGATGCAGAACAAGGCTATTGAAGCAGATTCCAGACATTCCCATTCACCTTGGGAGAAGTTCACAGCAAATCCCTGAATGTCAACAGTTGCTGAAAAGGAAAACTAGTCATTTACCATGTGCTGCTGGTGAGAAAGCTTTCCTGTGAAGAAATACCAAAGTAATTAGAGATTGTTTGGTGATATAAATTAATTATGTCCATTATTCCAAGAAAAAATGTTTTCAAGAGGTGGCAAAAAATGGTTCACCAGATAAGATAACTGGTTGCTATTGTAGAGCATACACATTCAGATCCCAGCACACACATAACATCACACAACTGACTCTAATTCCAGTCTACTTGGATCTGTGATGATTTGAAAGAAAATTGCCACCAAATGGAATGGCATTATTAAGTTGGATGGTGTCACTGGAAAAGGTGTGACCTTGTAGAAGGGATTGTGTCACCATGAGGTAGTCTTAAAGGTCTCCTTTTCACAAGATGTGCTTTGTATAGTAGATAGTACACTTGCTATTGTGCATATCAGGATATAGAACTCTCAGCTCCTTCAGCACCATACCTGTCTGCATGCCACCAAGTTTTTGACAATGAAGATAATTGACTAAAACTCTGAAAATGTAAGTTATGATCAATTAGATGTTTTCTTTTATAAAAGTTTCAGTGGTCATGTTGTCTCTTCACAACAATTGAAACTGCATAAATACAAGAAGGAGCATGGCCCTAGTACTGATTCTGATTTGAACTGTGGGAATTTGGCTCAAGAGGTTTCATATTCAAAGAATTTTAGTATGGGACTTAGCAAACATTCTTCAGATATTTTGATGACAAATATGACTGCCTCTCTTCTTGTCCAAAAAGTATGCCTAAGGCTAAAGTGAAGTTTTAGATTAATTGCACTGTCTAAGGAAATCTCAAAACAATGTAGTATAGTCACTGCTGTGTGGTTACTAATTTTAACCCACATAAAGATTTATAATGAAAACAAGCACACTGAACAAGAATAAATCAAAGTATATAATTTAGGGAGAAAAGTATAATCAGAAAGTGAAATAGAATGACATCTTGGATTTCAGGAGACAAACTAACAAAGAAATGAAATAAAGGACATGATGACCCCAAGACAAAAATCACACCAGGCTGCTTCTATATTGTGAGAAAATGAATTAAAGAAAAGTTTAGGGCCAGTTGTCATAGTACACACCTTTAATCCCAGTCCAGTGAAGACAGAGGCTAGGGGATTTCTAAGGTTGTGGCCATTTGGGTCTACATATATGACAAGCACAGCCAAAATTAGTCCATGAAGGAAATGATATAAAGCACATAAATCTGGTGAAGATGTAATTGAACAAGTAGGCCCTGTCCAGGCCCAGCAAGCAGTAGGACTTGGCAGCTTTGGCCACATGCTTCTGGCTTTAGAGTCAAGGATAGGAGAGAGGGGTTACGGAAACTTCCTCCATGACTAAGGAAAGTAGCTGTGGTGAGGTGTGTTGTAGTGGTGTTTCTGTAGACTGATAGGCCATTGTGTGAAGTTGTAAAAGTGAATACTGAATTTCCTTTAAGACCTCAAGATGTTGGGAGATGGCCAGAACCATGGAATACCAGTCAAGGAAAGGTGATAACAGGGAGTAGAAGCAGCCCATGAGACAAAAGTGTGTTTCAATCAACAAAGCTGTAAGGGGCTAGATTCTAAAGAGATTTGACATCAGACATTGAGATACAGAGGTTAAAGTTTGCAGAGATGTTCTCCAGTCTTGCTTTGATTTAGTTTTTCTTTGCTCTCTTCCCAACAAATTTGGATGGTAATCTGTGCCATTATATGTTAGAGGTATGAAATCAATACAGGAGACAGATGGATCAGAACCATGCCAGGAAACCATAAACCTCGTGGTAATAGAAATGGGTTGATTTAAGATGTAAGACCTAGCTATAATTATGCTTAAGATAATAGGCCAAGAAGTGCCTGTGTGCTTATTTTGCTTTGGGGCAGCTGGAAAACAAAAGAGCAGCCACCACCCACAAATTGGCACACAACAAAATGATGCTCAATGTTCAACAATGTACATCCCCATAAAGCCTAAAAATGCAGCTGAGCAGATCCAGAGAGGTGAGTGAGTGGTCATGGAGGCCCTGCTGTTGTGGCTGGATGGTCCTGGTGATCTGAGTCTAGGCCCCCTCCAATTCCCTAAGCTTTTCTGGCCATCCAGAGGGGTGTCTTCTTAGCTGCTGGATTTCTTTACCACATTCCACCCTGCCCCCAAGCATTCCTTTTCATCTGCGAGGTCCTCGGATCCCCAAACTCAGCCTACTTTGTAGTAATAAGAGCAGCTGGACTGCGTCCCCAGCACCCCAGCCACCTGCTCGGCTAGTTTACCAGAAATAATTACACGGAAACTGTATTCTTTTAAACACTGCTTGGCCCATCTCTATCTAGCCTCTTCTAGGCTAATTCTCGCACCTGGACTAGCCCATTTTCTAATAATCTTTGTTGCACCCCAAGATACATTGACCGGGAAGATTCTAGCCTATGTCCATCCTGGGTCGGAGCTGAATCGCGTCAGTCTCCCCGGGAGCTGGGAGCATGGCGTCTCTGCTCCAGAGCAGAGCTGTTGAGTCTGAGCTCACTTCCTCTTCCTCCCAGTATTCTGTTCTGTTTACTCCTCCCACCCATGTTTTAACCTATGAGGGCCAGCCAAGCAGTTTGTTTATTGCTTAACCAATGAAATCAACAGATTGATATATGACACTCCTACATCACTACTTTGGGGATGAGTGCTCTGGGGAGTCAGCAGGGAGTGTTCCTGCTGCTGGGGCTTCTTTGTACTGCCCCAACCTGTCTCCCAAGCCTGCATTTCTGTCAAGAAACTAGATATTAAACTCTAAATAAGCCAATTTTAAAAATGGGGTACTGAACTGAACAGAGAATTCTCAACAGAAGAATTCTGAGTGGCCAAAAGATACTTTAAAACATGTTTTTTATTTTAGCCATTCTGACAGGTGTAATATGGTATCTCTAAGTTGTTTTGATTTTAATTTCCCTGATAGCTAAGGGGAGGATTGGGGAGAGCATGGGGGAGTGGAATGGTTGAGAGGGAGGAAGGATGGGTATGGGAGCAGGGAATTAAGGGAACCATTTTGGGGTTGGCAAGAGGCTTGGCTCTAGAGGGGTTCCCAGGTGTTCACAGGGATGTCCCCAGCTAGGACCCTGGGCAGTGGAGGAGAGGGTGCCTGAACTTGCCTTGTCCTGTAATCAGACTGAGGACTATCTTGAATGTCACCTTAAAAACTTCATCTGGGGACAGATGGAGATAGAGACAGAGACCCACATTGGAGCACTGGACTGAGCTCCCAAGGTCCAGTTTAAGAGCAAAAGGAGGGAGAATATGAGCAAGGAAATCAGGACCACAAGGGGTTCTTCCACCCACTGAAACAGTGTGCCTGAGCTAATGGGAGCTTACCAAATCCAGCTAGACTGGGAGTGAGGGAGCATGGGATCAAACTGGACCCTCTGAATGTGGTTGACAATTGGGGTAGATTGAGAAGCCATGTCTCTACTGCATGTACTGGCTGTTTGGGATCCTATTCTATTTGGATGCACACCTTCCAAAGCCTGGAAGGAGGGGGGGTACCCTGATCTCTCTTAGGACTAGAGGGGAAGGGAGTGAGAGTGAGTAGGGAGCAGGAGGGAAGTGGGAGGAGGGGAGGAAGTGGAAATTTTGAATGGTATTATTTATAAAGTAATAAAAAGTTTTTTAAAAAGCCTAAAAATGCTTTTAGAGAGTTACTGAAATACTTTTTCTTTGGTTTGTTTTTTTAAGGTTTATTATGTATACAACATTCTGTCTCTCTGTATGCCTACACGCCAGAAGAGGGCGCCAGATCTCATTACAGGTGGTTGTGAGCCACCATGTGGTTGCTGGGAATTGAACTCAGGACCTCTGGAAGAGCAGCCAGTGCTCTTAACCTCTGAGAAAGAAAGAAGACATTTAGACCCACAAAAACAGGGGCCTAGCACACCTTATTGGTAGCCAACACTATTATTTTCAGATAGGCTTTGATTGCTGGTGGCAAGCAGGGGTGACACAGGTCCTTTAAGAAAAGGCTCACTAATTCAGCACAAGAAACGGTGGCTTCCTAGTTTGAACAGCATGAACTCTGGCTCTTTCAGGAGGCTGAACACTTAAATGGGGTTTGTGGGCAGTGTGCTACAAGTTCCTTGTTGGCAGCATTAGCCATCTGCTTACCAGAGTTGAGGTGACAGTGAATAGAATTCTGGCTTTCTTCTTATCCCATCCCAGCTTGCCGCTTGGCACCCCTTTCCATCTGCAGGGACATAGCATCCCCCAACTCAGCCTGCTTCAGAGCTGAGGGTCTGGGGACAAAGTGGTAAGTGCAACTGCTGCAGGAATTTTTGGTTTTTTGTTCCTCTGAGCCTGCACTCAGCAAGCCTGCTCTTTTGTCTGTGAAGTCCCTGGCCAGCAAGTGTTCCTGATCCTGTACCAGATCCATCCTGAGGGGTTAATGTGTGCACAACCGGCTGGCCTGACACCCTGGAAAGGGAGCACAGGCACCCTCCAATCCTCTAAACTTTCTGGTTATTCAGCGGAGGCTTCTCCTGGCTACTGCCTTTCTCTTCTTATCCCATCCCAGCTTCCCCCCAAGTACCCCTTTCCATCTGTGGGGTCATTGGATCCCCCAACTCAGCCTGAATCAGAGCTGAAGGACTGAGGTTAAAGTGGTGAGTGCAACTGCTGCTTGAGTCTCTTTGTTCCACTGAGCCTGCACCCAGCAAACCCGCCCTTTTGTCTGTGAAGTCCCTAGACAGCAAGTGGCCCTGATCCTGTACCAAAAGATCCATCCTGAGGGGTGAGTGCCTCACTGGCCGGCTGGATTCCCTGGGAATGGAGCACAGGCACACCCCAATCCAATAAACTTTCTGGACATTCAGCAAGGCTTCTCCCTGGCTACTACCTTTCTCTACTTATTTTATTCCAGCTTGTCCCTCCCAAGCACTTCTTTCCATCTGTGGGGTCCTTAGATTCATTACCACAGCCTACTTCAGGGTGCAGAGGATCTGAGAGACAACTCCAGTGCTGAGGGAACCTAAGAGAGGGCAGACCAAGAAAAATGCCCAAGTACACAGGTAGCCACAGCAAAGAACGGACCAAGCTGCCAAGACTTCCTAAAAGCATTTGAAGGAATGCAGGCACCAATGATCTGAAAAGCAACATGATAACACAAGAATCCAGTGAACATACAGCATGGTAAAAACAAGAATCCAGTGAACATACAACATGTTAACACAAGAATCCAGTGAACATACAACATGATAACACAAGAATCCAGTGAACATACAACATGGTAACACAAGAATCCAGTGAACATACAACATGTTAACACAAGAATCCAGTGAACATACCTCATGATAACACAAGAATCCAGTGAACATACAACAGGAAGACTTGAACACCTTAATCCAGAAGAAGTAAAAGAAAGAGACTTTAAACATAACATTCTGAAAATGTTAGAGACCATTAAACAGGATGTGAAAAACTCTTTAAAGAAATGGATGGAAGACTAACAAAACTTTAGAAGAAATGAATAAATCCCTCAAAGATACCCAAGAAAAAGCAATCAAACAGGTAATGGAAACAGTTCAAGACTTGAAAACTGAAATGGAGGCAATGAAGAAAACACAAACTGAGAGATTGCAGGATATGAAAAATCTGGGTAAATGAACAGGAACTACAGAGACAAGTATAACCAACAGAATACAAGAGAGAAAAGAAAGAATCTCAGATGCTGAAGACACTATAGAGGAAATAAACACTCTGATCAAAGAAAACAGCAAATCCAAAAAATTCTTCACACAAAACATCCAGGAAATCTGGGACACCATGAAAAGATCAAACCTAAGAATAATGAGGGTAGACAAAGGAGAAGAACAACAAGACCCAGAAAATATATTCAACAAAAGGGGGACATAACAACAGACACTGAGGAAATTCAGAGAATCATTAGGTCTTACTACAAAAGCCTATATGCCACAAAGTTAGAAAATGTAATAGAAATGGACTTGTTTTTAGATAAATACCATATACCAAAATTCAATCAAGACCAGGTGAACAATTTAAATGGACCTATAAGTCATGAGGAGTTAGAAGCTGTGATCAAAAACCTCCCTACCAAAAAAAGCCCAGGACCAGATGGTTTCAATGCAGAATTTTATCAGATCTTCCAAGATGAGCTGATACCTATACTCCTTAATGTGTTTCACAAATTAGAAACAGAAGAGTCATTGCCAAACTCCTTTTATGAAGCTACAGTTACCCTGATACCAAAACCACACAGAGACTCAACCAAGAAAGAGAATTACAGACCAATCTCACTCATGAATATCAATGCAAAAATTCTCAACAAAATACTGGCAAACCGAATCCAAGAACACATCAAAAATTATCCATTATAATCAAGTAGGCTTCATTCCTGAGATGCAGGGCTGGTTCAACATATGAAAATCTATCAATATAATCCATCATATAAATAAACTGAAAGAAAAAACCATATGACCATTTCATTAGATGCTGGAAAAGCATTTTACAAAATTCAACACCCCCTTATGATAAAAGTCTTGGAGACATTAGGGATACAAGGTTCATACCTAAATATAATAAAAGCAATATACAGCAAGCCGACAGCTAACATCAAATTAAATGGAGAGAAACTCAAAGTGATTCCACTAAAATCAGTAACAAGACAAGGCTGTCCACTCTTTCTGTACCTCTTTCTTACCATCTGTATGGTTGTCACGATTGTAGAAGAGCTATTATTTTTCTGTTTCAAGAGGTTTCTCCCTTTCAAACTGAATCTTTATTAATTTTGATGGTATCCATAATTTTTCTTCTCCTGTGGAAACAAGAGCAAAACCCCTTCCTGCACATCTCCTGGTTCCCCTTGTGAGGTCAGCACATCCTTAAAATAAAATGGTTTATTTAATTCGGGATTCTTTTCTGTTACCCAATGTCTCTCTGCTGTTGTTGTCCCTTTCTCATTAGTGTTAAGAAACTTCAAGATTAATAAACATTATGTAATCTATTTCTGGGGGTATTTTCCATCCATTTCTGTTTGTTCAACATATCCTTTATAGTACAATTTGATCTTTCTATAACTGACTGAACTGTAGTATTATTTGGTATATGTGTAATGTGCTTTATATTATAATAAGCAAAAAACCATTTCATTTTCTTGGTTACATAGACTCAACCATGGTGTGTTCAAGAATATCCATGATGGCAATAACTTCTAATAAATATGTGATTACTGAATCATCCTTTTCTGAATTTAAGGCAGTTGCCCATTGAAAACCTGAATACATGTCTATGGTGTGGTGTACATATTTTAATTTACCAAATTCTGCAAAGTGGAACACATCTATCTGTCAGATTTCATTCCTTTGAGTACCCTTAGGGTTACTCCCTGCAGGCAATGGTGTTTGATTACAGAAAGAGCAAGTAGGACATCTCTTTATAATCTCCTTTGCTTGTTGCCATATAATAGAAAACTCTTTCTTTAAACCTTTGCAATTGACATGATTTTTTTTATGAAATTCAGAGATCTGTAACACACTTCCATTCAATAATTGATCAATGTCTGTGTTACCTTGTGCTAGAGGACCTGGCTGACCCGTATGGGATTGGATGTGTGTTATGTATATAGGACAAAGCCTATTTCTGATTATGAACAATGAAGTCAATTCTGTATCATCTGGTATAAATTCAACAGTTTCAATATGTTAAGACAACTCTTTCTGCATATTGTAAATCAGTAACTATATTGAGAGGTTCTTTAAAATCCCTTAGTACCATAAGAATAGATTATAATTCTGTCTTTTGGATAGAATTATTAGGGCTTTGTTCTGCCTTACTTAATTCTTCTGATTTGTGTCCTGCCTTCCCTGTTTTATTTGCATCAGTATAGAATGTATGGGCTCCTCTTATTGGTGCATCATGTACAATTTGAGGAAGAATCCAAGAAGTTCTCTTTATGAGGTTAAGTCTATTGTCTTTGGGATAATTGCTATTAATTTCTCCCAAAAAAAATAGCACAAGTCCTTTGCCAGGGTTTATTATCTTCTCATAACTTTTTTATTTCATCAGCAGTAAAAAGCACTATTATCTCTGGGGGTTTATACCTGCTAATTGATGAAGTCTCAATTTACCTTTTATCATTCAGAGACTTTTTCCACATAAGTGTTTAATTTTTTACTTAGTTTATGTGGTAAAAAGATCCATTCTAAGGTAATATTACTCTGCATTAAAATTCCTGTAGAAGAAATTTTGGAAGGCAATATAACTAGAATACAATTAAGATTTGGATTCACCCTATCCAAAAGTGCCTCCTGTAATTTCTCCTCAACAATTGTCAGTTCCTTTTCCACTTCAGCTGCTAATTCTCTGGGACTATTCAAGTCTTTGTCACCATTCAAGGTTTAATTTAAATGAATTATTAGATAAGGTATTATCCCACCAACCAGTCATAGACTGGAAATGTCTCCCAATAATCTTTGAAAATCATTAAGAGTCTGTAACTGATCTCTCCTAATTTGTGCCTTTTGTGTTCTAATTTTCTGTAAACCTATTCTGTAACCTAGGTAATTAACAGAATCTCCTCTTTGAATCTTTTCAGGAGCAATTTGTCATCCCCATTTAGGGAAGACTTTTTTTTACTTCTTCAAACATCCTTTCTAAAGTATCTGTATTTGAATCAGATAAAAAATGTTATCCGTGTAATGGTAGATTATAGATAGGAAATTGCTTACAAATTATTTCCAATGGCTGGCTGACAAAGTATTGGCACAAGATGGGGTTATTGAGCATTCCCTAGTAGGCTGAGAATTATTATAAGTAGGCACTGTGAAGGCAAACTTTTCTCTATCCTTTTATTGTAAAGGTATAGTGAAGAAACAATTCTTTAAATCAATAACTATGAGAGGCCATCCCTTTGGTAACAGAGAGGGCAGAGGAATTCCAGATTGCAGAGGGCCCATAGATTGAATAACTTTGTTGATAGCTCTAAGATCTGTCACCATTTTCCAGATTTCTTTTTGACAACAAATACAGGCTGGTAGATTCTTCTATATGTTGAGCATCTAGTTGCCCTTGTACCAGCTGTCCTAAAACCTGCAACTTTTCCTCAGCTAGAGGCCACTGCCAAACTCATATTGGTTTCTCAGTTAACCATTTTAAAGGTAGGGCTCTTGGTACCTCTGAAGGTTTATCAATTGCTTTGTGTTCTTGTACAGCCCAAATGGCTGTTGTCTGTCATCTGTAATACCTTCTAATATTTTCCTCAGAAACATAAGTTAGGGGGCTGTAGGAATGTTAATCTGGGTATTCCATTGCTGCAATAGGTCATGACCCCACAAATTCACTGAAGTTTTGGGTATATATGGCCTTAGTCTTCCTATTTGCCCTTCAGGTCCTGTGCATTCAACCCATCTCATGCTTTGTTTTACATGAGAGAGGATTCCAATTCCCAGGAACTAAATGTCTACCTCTTGAAGAGGCCAATTTGGATGCCAAGATCATGGAGTAATGATGCTTACATCCACACCCATGTCTAATAAAAATAAAAATGCCATTTATACAAACTATCTGATCATTTAGAGAATTCTACCAAAATATACATTTCCTCTATCCCACTGGAGTTTTTGACTCTTCCTCCACATTTAACCCATCATTCAGGCCAGTATTGCTTTTTACAGCAGGCATTGGATTTTTTAATTTTCCTGGAAAGACACGTTCTCCACAGTAACTGGGAATGACTGGAACACATTGGTCATGGGGGCCTTACCATTTCTAAAAATGCCTCATTCCTAGCCCTATTGTCAAAAAAATATTTTAAACAAAAAATATTGAGTAGAAGAGTAATCCCCAGAAACAAAAATAGTGATGTAAAAGGGACAACATATGAGTCTTGTAAAAGCTCACACATGGTGTAAGTAAAGAAGGTATTGAAACCTTGGATGGTTAAATTGTCTGACATATTGCCCCTTTAAATTAGCAGCTTATATTAAATCTTGCCGGTGGTTCAATAAACTGGAGTAGGTGCAATAACTGTAAACTGCCAGTAGGTGTCACGGGCCACCTACAAAACTAACCCAGCGGGGCATAGTGGTGCATGCGAATTCTCATGGCCAGTCTGAAATCTGAATTTAGAGTGAATGCTGAAAGATAAATCACAGTCTGTGTGCTGTGTACTCTGCGGATGTCTTTAGAGCAATGGAATAGGCAAATGCACACAAATCGTTAGAATGCCACAGAGCAGCTGGCTCAGAAGGGGGAAGCCCGCATCTCACCCAAATGTCTGCAGTACACCCTGGTGGGAGGCAGATGGTAGGCTGCGTGGGTACTTGAAGCCAATCCGAGGGGCACAAAGAGAAAAGAACTACAGCTGACCCATAGAAAAGCTGCTGCGCGAAATTCTATATGAACTGCTGGCTCCACGCACAGGCACGGCCGGCTGAGGGAGGGCTCGCACCAAGCCGGTCCCACTCCAAGCTGGGGGTTCTAAAACCAAGTGTTGGGTGCCAGATGATGCCGTAAAACAATCCTGCACAAGTTCATAATTATTGATTATAAAAAGTTATTTATTTAAGGGGAAAAGCTTATAGATCACCGTCCTAAACAACAGTCCTCTGAGCGCAAACAGGAAACAGAGTCTAGCAGCCGGAATTGGAGCAAGAGAGCAGGTGAACGGTTCCCACTGCTTTTTAAAGTATCAGAGACCACACCCAAGTGGACTGGTATCTTAAAGGCTATTGGCTGAAGGAGCAGAATGTGCTCCCAAGACACACAAAGGTCTATTCTCCTCCTGAGGTAGATTAACAAATTCCAGCCATCAAAATATTAAATTCCCATAATCAAAGGCCCCCTTTCACCTGATTAACATGCCCAGATAAAATACACCACCACAACCTAGCCCATTTTAACAGGGATCTCCCTCTTTTCTCTTCTCCAAGGGCACTTCCTGTTGTTCTTCAGCCTGAGTCTGAAGCAGCCACTTAGGAAAGGATCTCTCTGTGTAAACAAGGGTTTGGATCCAGGAAGAAGCCCCTGCTGTGCAGGAGTGGGAGGCTACCTCACGGAGACTTGAGACATTTTGGCCTCATAAAGGGGCTGCAGTACCCCATACTAGAGTCTCAGAGAAGGGACAGGCTTGGAAGTAAGACACCCAGATTGTAGCCCATATCTAAAAAGGTCATTTTTCTTTCTCTGCTTGCTTTTTTTTTTTGAGAAATAGTATATCTAAAGATGACCTTGAACTGTTCCTTATGCCTTCACCTCTGTAGGGTTAAGCCCAGCCTTAGGGGGGCGTGTCCGCCTCGGGCGAATGTTTACCTATAAATCTGCCAGGCATGCATGCAGCCGCCCCTTCTGCTTCCTGTTCTCCGCGGGAACCATGGTACTGTAAGTCTAATTTCCCCATTAAAGCTGTGTATATATTTTACAATCTATTTGTATTCATTTACACTGCTACATTTTGGCATCCAACGTCGGGCAACCTTGCCCCTGCCCCGGAATGGGGGGCACAAGCTCACCTTTGCAAGCAAGATTAGCTATCAGAGCTCAGGAAGCATGCTTCCAAGCATGTAGCCCACTAGCTAACACAGCACGCTCCCGGGTGCCACTTTTTAGTTCGTGACTTGGGCCCCAGTGCCCAGTCTGAGATACACTCGGCCACACACCCCCATTCCACCCTGCCTGCTTGCAGGAGCAATTAACCCCTCTCTGCCTGCCTTGGCCTTTGCAGCGGAACCCCAGAAGCTCAACTACCTGCGGTTTTGCAACAAAAGCCGCTACAGCGGCAGATTTGGTCTAATTCAAAGTGACCCCTTCCGCGACCACTCTAACTCCTCAGGCAGAACAATAAATTTCAGTTTTGAGTTGTTTCAGACCGATTCTCCACGTGGACTCAAGTGGACTCTTTTGCCACCACTGGCAGGAAGCGGTCATTGCAGGCTAAAAAAATTCTTTTATAAACAAAATGTCTGAAAACGTTACAATTCAGGACTTTAACAGCCTTTTTGAGTGTACCATGTGGGAGATTTTACAAGAGGTGTCTAGTACCCCACATCTATGAATCTTTCTGGGATTCGTAGTTTTCCTTGGTACTATGTGGTTTGATAATAGAAATAGGATAAAGTCTTTACGAGACGAATCCAGGATTCTTAAGGCAGAGGTTGAACATTTAAAAACTATTGAGAATGGCAACAATCTTCTCAAGAATCAGTTTGAAGTTCTCCAGGAAGAGAACGGATCTTCAGTTAACTGAGCAAAATTTAGAAAATGTACAGGCTGATGTTAAGGAGAAATTCATTGCTATGGAAGAAGGAACAGCTGATTTGGATCGTAAGCTTCAGCAGTCCCTTTCTGTAGAAACTGAAACATTAACTGAGAGAATCAAAACTGCTGAATGTGACAATCGAATTTTGTCTAAAGCTTATGACAGATTGGCAGAAAGATTGTCAATACAAGAAGGCACGGTTTATGCCATAAAAATTATGTCCAAAGATGAGAAGCTATCTCTAATGTACAAACTTCATACTTTAGAATCCTCAGTGAAGGCTTTGGAACATAATTCTGGACAGGAGATACAGACATTGCAGAAGGCAATGGTGAATGGAATTGAAAAGATTGAGGAATTTCTAAATTCTGATGAAGAGCAAAGGGTAGAAAGGCAAATTTTAACTACATCTGTGGGTAAATCCCTCTGGGACAATTTCCACAAAGCTCTACCTACAGCTCTACCTGCCTTTCCAGTAATAACAACAGAGAAGGTGATTGGTTCCAGAAACCCTAGGGTCATCAAGGAAGATACATGGGAGCCTATCCGTATGAATGATGTCAAAGAAATTAAACAGACTGTCATGACTTTTGGGATGCATGCCTCTTTTGTTAAAGAGATGCTAAAATCCCGGGCTACAACAAGCAGAGCAACCCCCTTGGACTGGCTTCAGCTGAGCTCTGCAGTACTTGAGAGTGTACCGCAATTGAAATGGAAATGCTTATTCAGGCAACCGCTAGACTTTTAGAACAGCAGGAAAAAGCAAAGGGAATTGACATTTCCCTAGATAAAATTCTAGGTGAAGTGCTCTTTTCTGACCCTCAGGACCAAGCTAATTTGGATGAAAACACACTCTCCATGTGTACTACAGCAGCCTTAAGGGCTTGGAACAGGGTACAAGACCCAGGACAGAGAATGGAATCATTTGTCAGAGTTAAACAGGGTCAGAGAGAACACTTTAGTGACTTTTTACAAAGACTAACTAAGGCTGTACAAATAGGGATATCTGACTTAGAAGCAAGACATATAATGATTGAGTCTTTGGCTTATGAAAATGCAAATGTGGAATGCAAAAAGATTTGGGGGCCTTTAAAGCTCAGATCAGCGCCCTTGGAAGAATGGGTCTTGCATACACTGAATGTTGATACATTTGACTATGGCACTGAAGCAATTTCCAATGGTAAAAGGAGAAACCAGAATACCAAATGTTTTAATTGTGGCAAAATGGGTCATATGAAAAGGAATTGTAGACAATGGATTTTCAGAAATAATAATAATGCATCTTCTAGAAATAACAGAAATAGAAGGACTCAGCCTTCAGGTTTATGTAGAAGATGTGGAAAAGGCAGACATTGGACAAATGAATGCAGATCTACAAGAGATAGACAAGGCAATCTGATACAGACGGGAAACTTGAGAGGGGGGCCTCACAGGCCCCCATGGCAATCATGGTTTAGTCATTTCCAGTTACTGCAGAGAACATGCTTCGCCAGGACAATTAGGAAGCCCCATGCCTACTGTTACAAGCAATAATGATCAGAAAGATAAGTTACGTGTGTTTTGGCAAACTTCTATAAATGATCAAAGACCTAAGCTGAGAGTGTGTGTAAATGGCATTTTTATTACTGGCCTGCTGGACACACATGCTGATGTAAGTATCATTACCCCAGAATCTTGGCATCCATATTGGCCTCTTCAGAATGTAAATGTTCAGCTCCTGGGAATTGGTACCCTATCTCAAGTAAGACAAAGCACGAGATGGGTTGAATGTATAGGGCCAGAGGGACAAATAGGAAAATTAAGGCCATATGTAGCCAATATTGCAATGAATTTATGGGGTTGTGACCTATTACAACAATGGAATACCCAAACTAACATTCCTGCTATTTCTAGAGCCTATATTTCTGAGAATAATATTAAAAGATATTACAAACGGAGAAAACCGGCCATTCGGGCTGTTCAAGAACAAGCAATTGATGTCCCTTCAGAGATACCAACAGCCTTGCCTCTAAAATGGTTGACTGAGAAACCAACATGGACAAAGCAAGGCCTTTAGTTGAGGAAAAGTTACAGGCTTTAGAACAACTGGTACAAGAGCAATTAGATGCTGGACATATAGAAGAATCTAAGAGCCCTTGGAATTCTCCTGTATTTGTGGTTAAGAAAAAAATCAGGTAAATAGAGAATGGTGACAGATCTCAGAGCTATCAACAAGGTTATTCAACCTATGGGCCCTCTGCAATCTGGAATCCCTTTGCCCTCTTTATTACCAAAAGGATGGCCTCTCATAGTTGATTTAAAGGATTATTTTTTTACTATACCTTTACAAAAAGAAGATAGAGAAAAATTTGCCTTCACAATGCCTACTTATAATAATTCTCAACCTTCGAGGAGGTACCACTGGGCCATACTCCCCCAGGGTATGTTAAATAGCCCCTCCTTGTGCCAATATTTTGTGAATCAACCATTGCAAATGATCCGCAAGAAATTTCCCAAATCGATAATATATCATTACATGAATGACATTTTGTTATCCGATTCAAACATGGATACCTTGAACAGACTGTTTGAAGAAATAAAGATACTTTTACCTAAATGGGGATTGCAAATTGCTCCTGAAAAAATTCAGAAGGGAGATTCTGTTAATTATTTAGGTTATAAAATAGGTTTTCAAAAAATTAAGACACAAAAGGCACAAATTAGGAGAGATCGCCTACGGACTTTTAATGACTTTCAAAGACTGTTAGGAGACATTTCCAGCCTATGACCAGCTATTTAGATAACACCTGATCTAATAATTCATTTGAACAAAACCTTGGATGGTGATAAAGATTTAAACAGTCCCAGAGAATTAACAGCTGAAGCAGAAAAGGAACTGACAATGATTGAAGAAAAATTACAACAGGCACATGTAACAAGGGTGAATCCAGAACTCGATTGTATTCTCGTCATATTACCATCAAAAATTTCTACCTACAGGAATTTTAATGCAGAGAGATGATATTATCTTGGAATGGATCTTTTTACCACATAAACCAAGTAAGAAACTGAAAAGTTATGTGGAAAAAGTCTCTGAGTTAATTATAAAAGGCAAGCTGAGACTTCGTCAACTAGCAGGCATAGACCCAGCAGAAATTATAGTGCCTTTAACTGCTGATGAGCTAAAGGAATTATGGGAAGATAATGAACCATGGCAAAGAGCTTGTGCTAATTTTTTGGGAGACATTAATAACAACTATCCAAAAAGCAAGAGGCTTAACTTCATAAAGAGAATTTCTTGGATCCTTCCTCAACTCGTCCGTGATGCTCCAATAACTGGAGCCCTTACATTCTATACTGATGCCAATAAATCAGGGAAGGCAGGTTACAAATCAGAAGACTTGGGTAAGGTGAAACAAAGTCCTTATGATTCTGTCCAGAAGGCAAAATTATATGCCATTCTTATGGTGCTGAGGAATTTTAAAGAACTTATTATTATAGTTACTGATTCACAATACACAGAGTTATTTTACATATTGAAACTGCTGAATTTATACCTGATGATACAGAACTAATCTCATTGTTTATCCAGGATTAAGATTTGATCAGGAACAGGCTTTGCTCTATGTATATAACACACATCTGATCCCATACGGGTCTGCCAGATCCTCTAGCACAAGGTAATGCAGAAATTGATCAATTATTGATTGGTAGTGTACTGCAAGCCTCTGAATTTCATAAAAAACATCATGTTCATAGCAAAGGTTTGAAGAAAGAGTTTTCTATTACATGGCAACAAACTAAGGAGATTGTAAAGAAATTCCCTACTTGCTCTTTCTATAACCAAATGCCACTGCCTGCAGGGGCTAATACAAAGGGCACCCAAAGGAATGATATCTGGCAGATGGATGTGTTCCACTTTGCAGAATTTGGCAAATTAAAATATGTTCATCACACCATTGACACTTATTTAGGCTTTCAGTGGGCAACTGCTTTAAGTTCAGAAAAAGCTGATTCAGTAATCACTCATTTATTAGAAGTCATGGCTATCATGGGTATACCTACACAAATAAAGACAGATAATGGTCCTGCTTATGTCTCTAGGAAAATGAAACGTTTTTTTTGACTATTACAATATCAAGCATGTTACAGGTATACCATACAATCCAACAGGTCAAGCAGTCATAGAAAGATCAAATCGGACTATAAAGGATATGTTGAACAAACAGAAAGGGGTGGAAAACACCTCAGAAATAGGTTACATAATGCTTTGTTAACTTTGAATTTTCTCAGTGCTAATGAGAAGGGAACAACGGCTGCAGAAAGACATTGGATAATGGAAAAGTCTACTGAACTAAATCAACCGGTTTATTTCAAGGATGTGCTGACCTCACAATGGAAGTCAGGAGATGTGCTGCGTTGGGGAAAGGGTTTTCCTCTTATCTTCACAGGTGAGGAAAAATTGTGGATACCATCAAAAATAATAAAGGTTCGGTTTGAAGAAGAGAAACCACATGGAAAAGATAAATAACAATTCATTCACAAGGATGGCAAACATATTGATGGTAAGAAATACAGTTAGGTTGGGGGCAGGGTTCTTTTCTTATCTCCACAGGAAAATACTCATCTTCAAAGAATTTAAGGGATCCTGAATATTTAATTACTGATGGATGGATATATTCTGTAAGTATCAAATTTATATATTTATATATATATATATATACATGTGTGTGTGTGTGTGTGTCTTATTGAACATTTCTTTATAAATATGTAGAGCTGGTTTTGGAGTTGGACTATGGCTCAGTCCCTCTTCAATCCCAAGCCTGTTGATAAGAGATATTTCAGACTTTCTGTCTCAGGTCAGGAGCCATGAAATGGGACAGAATAAGAATAATTATATACTTGATAAACTTTCTTTGCCTTTCCTCATATCTGTGTCTTTCTTTATATGTCAGTATATGTCTTTGTTGTTAATGTTTAAACTTCCCATAACAAGCAACAAATTTTCCTACAGTAATCTTTGAAGTTTCCAGGATGAAGATGGGGCCCCACAACATCAACTCAATCTGGTTTTTATGACCTCATGAATATTTTTAAGCGCTAATATTAGACCTTTTTTTGGTACCAACTGCACGAGACAATTTCGAATGATGCACATTTTTGACAACACTCTGGCCGGACCTTCTCAAAATGCTCAGAGACTAGTTACAATTTTCTTAGGTCAAAGGTTAATTTGGGAATTTTACCATCATTTGCTTTCACAGGAGCCCCTAAGGAGAACGTTGCCCCCATGTCAGCTAGAAGCAATCATAGAGGACGACGTCCCCTCTCCCAACAGAGTTTGCCCTCAGGGTTAGGGACATCTTTTAGTGGTTGGTTTAGGGTTGAGGGGATGGGGAGATATTTTATAGAATTAGGGGTATATTTAAAAAGGGGGGATTAACTGGTTTGATGGGATGATTGGTATTAGTAAATTACTGTTTTTAGAAAATTGTATTGATACTGTTTCCTGTATATTGATATATTGAATATTGAATGTGAGTGTTCCTGCCTCTATTTTTGTATAAAAGAGTATGCTTATAACTTTGTCTATATTGTACTGATACATCTACCATATTACAATGTACATTTCTACCTCTGATACTATTTATATAATTGTTATAACAAAGTTATTAAAATATTTTAAATGCCATATTCTGCAGCCTTTGAGAGATATGAAGAATGCCTATCTGAAATATATATCTATATATCTAGAAAATCTAAGTAACATGACTACAAGCTTTAATATTATTGATGATTATCCATTAACAACCTATATTTCTTAATTATACAGTACATTTTTAAATGAACTACACAATCACAATACCTTAATCAAGATCAAGAAATACATATACATATAACAAAATTGACCTTAAAATCCATACCAATGCAAATTATTTATACCTATATCATTTCCCCCTTTAAATGTAAAAGAACATTTATAAACAATATTTTGGGAACATGGGCACAGTTTTTTCTCTCCAAACTGCTTCCTGCTGAATGGGGGCGCTGTTAATCAGATCATTTAGGGTGTAACCTGTGTGCCAGGGTCATCTCAGTTGGCAGTTGAGTGAAGTAATATTTTGAGGGTGTTCACAACAGCTTTTCAGGAGGGCGAGGTCTATCATACCATATCGGGATAGAAGAAATCCACAGGGTCTGGTCCTCTGTGAAAACAAAAGAAGACCCTCTCCAAAGCAACATATCCTCAGACCCAAATTTTGAAATCATAATACCCTTATATCCATTCTGGTTTAGCTTGGCAGCCCATGTAATGAAATATCTCTCTGTAATTAGCTCCTTCACAGTCAAAAATTTCAAAGAAAACACAATGTACATAATCCAGACTCTCTGTGAATTTTCCATTTTTACGTGGCTTATTTTTACTTTATTTCTCTTAATCTATAACTATCTGTACTCTGTTTCTTTAAAGACTTTACCCTTTTTTTTAACCATTAACTTTATTCTCTATATTCTTTTTCTTCTCTCTCTCAAGCCTTCATACATTCATCCAACAGTGTGGTCTTTTATGTCTGAATCTGTTTTATTGTGAATCTGTACCATTTTTTTTTACTATCCAGGAGCATTTCTTAAAATGTTAAGCAGTTCTTAAAAACTTAAGTTGCACCATGTACAGGTAATACCGTACTGCCTGTTTACTGCCAAGTCTAAATCTTAACTGTGCTGTTATTATGGTAATTACGGTAGTTCCTGCCTGAGGTCAGCACAGTTCAGCATGGAGCAGCCGCTCCTGCCTCAGATCCATTTGGTGCCCCTGAGCCGAGCACAGTTCCAGGCACACAGCAAGTCCACATTGGCGCCGCAGTCAGCAGTTTAACTCTGAGACTGAGCGTGCAGCACAGAAAGTCTTTTCATCCAAGTTACAGCAAAATCTGACACGCAGAGCACTGCGCAGTCTGAAAACATTAATGGCGGCAGGAATCTGCCATGCTCTTCCGCCTGCCTAAGCCTGATTCTGCCTTCTGCCCAGGTGCAAGCAGGGAGCGCTGAGCCATTGGCACGGTCTCAGAGCACTCTCCTTCTGATCCCAAGCAGGAACAGAAACATCCAGTCCCCTAAAAGCCACTGAAATGCTTTAAAGCCAGAGTTCACGCTGGCAGCACAGCCCCAGGAAGCCGCTCTTTAAAATGATGCAGCGTTTTTTCTGCTGCTGATGTCAAATCAGGAAATCTCTCTACGGCACGCCACCAACAAAGAGCAAAACTCTGCATTAAACTCTGTTTTTTCTCTGTTTAAAATTAAGCTCTCTCAGGTTTTTAACTGGATTTAGCCCCATGTTGGGCGCCACTCTGTTGTAACAGGAGCAGCGGGGCTGCGTCCCCACCACCCCGCCACCCACATGGCTAGCTTATGCCCCAAAATAATTACATGGAAACTGTATTCTTTTAAACACTGCTTGGCCTCTTACTGGCAAGCTCTTACATATCGATCTAACCCATTTCTATTAATCTTTGTAGCCCACGAGGTACGCTTACCAGGAAAGATCTTAACCTGCGTCTGCCTGGAATAGGAGAATCATGGCGACTCCTAGACTCAGCTTTCTTTCTCCCAGCCTTCTGTTCTGTTTACTCCACCCACCTATGTTTTAACCTATGAGCGCCAAGCAGTTTCTTTATTACTTAACCAATGAAATCAACAGATTTATATATGACATTCCCACATCATATAATAACATTGTTTACATTTGATATGTAATGACATTGTTTACAGTTGAAGATCATTGTCTTCATATATTGTACAGTTGTTTATTCTTTTAGTCTTCAAGTTTGATAGGTATTCAGAATTAAATGTTTGTCATATTTATTTTTGGGTTAATCAGGTCTTTTAGATACATAGAGATTATATTTAGTATAGATAGTATAATCTTCAGCTCTTCAAAGAGCTGTAGAAAATGGCCTTTAATCTAACCTAGAATTCTGTGCCAAAGAGACACAATTACTCCTGGCAACACCACTCTACTCCCGAGAGAACGTTGAGCACCAAAGACACTCAACTGGGAGCTTGTCTTCTTGGTAGAACTGGCCTTTGGGTTAAGAAAATCCCATACCTCAACTTCTGAAAAAGATACAGAATATCCCTAAGTGGATGAAGCAGGATTGTCTTATCTTGCCAAGACAGGGTAGGATAGTTCTAAGAAACTTCCTTGCCTTTAATAATGGTATGTCAGTTATGTTAGGCCTTAGCCAAAGTTGGTTGACTCAACATTGCAAGCGAGACTTTGGGTGATTGCCCAGGTAGTCAGTTGTCTCTGTCAATTGTTGCTCATTTTGGATATCTCTCGTTTGTTAAGTAATATTTATTTCCTTCTCAGATCTTTGACGGAGTTGAAGATTATATAATTGTAGTTACTCTATATTTAGACTCCTTGAGATAGAATGTCTAGCAAAACTTTTGTTCTCAATATTGTTTGTTATATTTATTGATGTGGGAGTGTCATATATCAATCTGTTGATTTCATTGGTTAAACAATAAAGAAACTGCTTGGCCCTGATAGGTTAAAACATAGGTGGGAGGAGTAAACAGAACAGAATGCTGGGAGGAAGAGGAAGTGAGCTCAGAGGCGCCATGCTCCTCTCTCCCGGGCAGACGCTCTGTTCTCTGAGGCAGACGGCGATGCAGCCAGCCACCAGGTCAGACATGCTGAATCTTTCCTGGTAAGCACACCTCGTGTTGCTACATAGATTATTAGAAATGGGTTAAGAGGCTGAAACTAATGGGCCAGGCAGTGTTTAAAAAAATACAGTTTCTGTGTAATTATTTTGGGTCATAAGCTAGCCAGCCAGGCGGCTGGGGTGCTGGGGACGCAGCCCCGCCGCTCCTATTACAACAATTTATTATTTGTTATAGTTATATTTGGTTTAGTTCTGTCTTATTTAGACAAAAGGGGGAGATGTAGGGTTAAGCCCAGCCTTAGGGGGCATGTCCGCCTTGGGCAAATGTTTACCTATAAATCTGCCAGGCGTGCACGCAGACGCCCCTTATGCTTCCTGTTCTCCGTGGGAACCGTGGTACTGTAAGTCTACTTTCCCCATTAAAGCTGTATCTATATTTTACAATCTGTTTGCATTCATTTATGCCGTTACACTCTCAAGTGTTGGTAACCCAGGCATGCAGCACCAGGTCCTAGGACCAGTGATCGAATGCAGTGCATGCTGCTTAACTAAGGAAATCCCAGCCTGTCTTTCTTATTTCTAAGCACCGGAAATGGAGGCAAATGTGTGTTCTTTTGTCTTCCCTGTTACATTTCCTTCCTCAACAAACACTGTCCTAAGCTCTTGAAATGAACTCTACCAAACTGGCAGCACCACTTCTAAGTCTGCGCCCATACCCCCACATCCCTGGCATGCAAAAACCGAAGCTTGGGTTCTTGCTTACATTGGCACCAGACAGAGCCACAGCACTGTTGGAAGAAATTGCAGTAGAGCAAATGTGACTTTTCATTCACAGGCAATCAGAGAAGACTTCCCAGTTAATCTGCACAGGTTCCCTGACTATCTGCCCCCTCTAGACCATCGGACCATGACTTCCACAAGACATGGAGGTGGGCAGACATAACTGGTTGGCTGGATGTCACTCTTTTAATGCAAAGGAAACCCAGGGAGGAGCTGAAATTGTGTGTCCTGGTTGGAATGGAAGTATTGCTCTAAAAGATCACCCCCTATGCAGATCAGTTGTGTGTACCACTGTCAAGGCAAGGCCTTGGTTGCCTGCCCCTGTCTGCTCCAGGGAGTTCCTTTCCAGGATTCTCCCCAGGATCCTATCTATTGTCCCAAAGGCTCCAGAAACTTGTGGCCTATGGGTGACATACCCAGAGTGTCTCCAGCAGCTAAAGACAGTCCAAAACACAGGCAAGCCACAAAGTCTCACTACGGTGACTAGATTGGGAGAGCCCAAAGCAAATAGATCAGGAGAACCCAAGGCAAGGGACATAGATTATCTGGTCAAGGTGGCTGATGATCCTAGCTAGAGCCTCATTTACAACTCAACGCCATATTTGACCTCCCCTTGGAAAGGCAGGGTATGAATCAGAAACTTCTGCTTATAATGACCTTTTGCTGCAGGCATGATACAGCACAGCCAGGCATGGATGGCACCTCCACCTTCTCCTGGATGACTTTCCCAAGGGACTTGGTTTAGGAAAAGGGTCCAGGCACTGCCAGTGATGATGGAAGTCAGTGTGCTTTCCCTGTGGAACTTTCCTCTGCGGCCAGTGGAGGAGGAGAAATGGGGAAGAGGCAGCAAGATTCATAGTTTTCTCCTCTCTCAAGAGCTCAGATTATTCTGGAAGTTTCTGGTTGACACAGCAGTGACTAGATGCTGGGTGGTGGGTATGGGTATAGCAGGGCTTCCTCCCCTTGTTGCTCCCTCCCATGCATGCTGTGCAGTGACTAGGCTTGGGACAGGTTGAGCAAGTGTTTTCCTTGAGTTTGGGGCCTATGTAGGTATTAGCAGTGAGCTTTTGTCCCGTCGGCTCCCGTCGGCTCTTTGTCCTGATGTAATTGCCCCTGAGCACCTCCACTCCTGTGCCCTGCTACCTGGCACTGCCCAAATGTTTCATCAGCTAAATCCCATGGGGAACAGCACAAGGAAATGGCTGCTATTTCTCTTAGTTTTCTCTTTCATTGACAAAATAACTTGGCAAAAGATCTAGTTAAGAGATTGCCCGTCTCTATGTGCATATGTTCTCGGTGGTACTTAATGTAGGGAATTATAAATCTGTATTTTTCCAAGATATATCAGCAGCTGGTAAATTTCTGTCCACCTAGCTGAACTCGAACATACAGTTCAGAAAGTCTGACCTTCCATTATCTGAAGAACCATCTTCTGACTATTTCCCACTCTTGATTTCCTTTCTCACTGGAATTTCAAGGTCTTCTTAAAATAGCATTTCTCATCTCTTGGGACTAGAAGCAGTTTTAACTATGCCTCTGAATAAGTAATTTAATTGAAACAGGTGAATCCTTGGATTTCACAATGTGCAGCCATTTTGTCCCATTATAATACCTGATCCATTTGTTCATATATGCCAAAGGAAGAGGTGGATAACTTTGCCTTTCAGACACAAATCACACAGCCCACGTACCTTTCAATCACACTTTCTATTCAAACAAGGAAAGTTTACCACAGGTTTGATCACTATCTCTTCAGAAGGGAGTGCTCTGCTGTATTCTGAAGTGGGAGAAGTGATGTGTACTGTGACCCTAATGGGAGAGGCTGAGGAGCGGTGCAGCCTTGATCCCAAGCATCGGCCACAAGATGAAAGGGAAGGGCCTGCTGTGCTAATCCAATAATGTGTCCGAGAACCCAAAAGAACCTTCTAAGTTAGACAACTCTAAGGAGCTGAAAAATGGCCTAATCTCCATTCCCCTGGAATGCATCCTGTCCTTGCTAAACAGAGACCTGGACATGACGAAGGCTGACCTGAAATAAAACATAATAGCTGATGCAGCTTCTGGCACAGACACATTGATGGAGGCTGTCAAGGTGCCTGGCCTTTCCCCATACCATTCTGAGTTCACTGGTGCTTTTGGCTTCTTAAATTTTCAAAATGTACTTGACTGCTGCACGTATTGGGTTTTAGAATGAGTGTATGTGAAGGGTAGAGGAAAACTATAACAATTAGGTTGAGGAGTTTGAAACCTGGATTGTTATGCCTGCTCAGCAGGAGCTTTTCCTTGGGCAGAGGCAGATTGCCAGCTCTCCCTTAACTTTGAGAAACATTGAACTGGCTGTTGAGAGCATCTACATGATTGGGCATTTTGGTGTTGAATTTGATACAGCTTTCTGGTAGCAGAAAAGGTGACTGCGCGCACAGGGTATCATGGCAAGCAGCCTGATGAGCACCATGTCTCGGCTCCCTCTGCTGGTGGCTCCTTTCCGGTTCATGCACACAACAGAGAGAGCTGTCTGTGCTCATTGGGGTGGTTGGTGAAAACGCTGAATAAGTCAAGTCTTGAACACTGTATTTTTAAGTGTCTAGTTGAAGTTTAAATTTTATGTCTTCATACTTTATTATGAATCATCTTTTTGTAGGTGATTCCATTGAATCTGATCCATTGCCTCATACAAATTCAGACAGAACACTTAATAAGTCAAGGAAGTTCTGAAGACCCAGGTTATGAGCTATCTCATCACTCTCTGTGAGTATGGCTATTGTGTTGGTTCCTGGCTTCTAGGTTTGTTAGTCTTGAGTTCTCCACAACACATTATTACATTTGGAGAATTAGCTGGAGAAATAAGGAGAGAGGGAGATCAGTGAAGATCTGACAGAGAAAGAGGAAAGTGAGAAAGAAGAGGAAGATAAGGGAGGAGAAATCTAAGATTCAAAATTTGTGAACAAATGAGGAGAATGTCAGTGGCAAACAAAAGGCAAAGAAAACCAGGAAACGAATCAGTTACAGGACAACCAAGGGCTACATTATTTGAGACCCTGTATTAAAAACGCTTTTTGCCTCTCCCCAAGTGACAATGCCCACTGTGGTTGAATAGACAAGTTGTCATTGAAGCTCAGATATTTCAAGATAATTCTATAATGGGTACCTGATGACCAAAAATCACCAAGAGATCCATCTTTCCCACCCATTGTGGAGATGCTTCAACAGAAGGCTTAGGCTGACAAAGATGACAAACTCAGAGACCTGATGCTGCTGTTGTTTGAAACTGCTCTGGTCTTTGGTTTTTCCGGAGGCATCCTAGACTAACTCAATCTTCATCTACTGCATAACTAAACTAGGCCTGTGTGAGTGAGGATGCTTGTGAACTACAAGTTGCAAGTTGTGAAGCTATCTGGACACTTGGACAGACTTAGTAACATCTGTCTCCAATCTCATGTCTTTCTTTGTAGGCATTGATGAAGATGAAGTGACAGCAGAGGAACCCAGTGTTGCTGTTCTGGATGAGACCCCAGCATGCCACCTGATGGCAGTGAGAGTGCTCTTCACATGGGAAAAGTAAGTTGGGGACCTCTAGTGGGAGCCCATGCCTTTATCTGAGTTTCCCTTTGGCTCCTCCCAGCAGCTGACAGGGCTTAATCCACCTGGTTCTTTTCTTCTGAGTAGTACAGCACTTCTATACTGTCCTTTTGCCTTAAGGCAGAAAATTTCCTCCCACAAAGCAGAGTTGTGTATTGTGAGAGTTTTTCTTGTTTTGTTTGTGGGTTTCTTTTTTTTTACTTTTTTAAATTTTATTTTATGTGCTTTGTTGTGAGAGTATCAGATCCCTGGATTTAAGTACAGTTGTGAGCTGCCATGTGGGTCCTGGGAATTGATCATGGATGCTCCAGAAGAACTCTAAACTTCTGTGTCATCTCTCCTGGCATTATTTCTTTGTTTTGTCCTGTTTATTTCATTCTGAAATTAAAGTCATGCAAAACAGTGAAGGTGCCATTTTGTGCAGTCCTCCTCTCCTTTTAAAGGAGCACTCAAAACGCTAAGATTCTTTCCTGGGTTGTATTGGAAGGTGATGAGAAAAGCATTTGTCCACTGTTTTGAACTCCGAATACTGCCCTTAGAGTCCCCTTCAGCCAAACAAAACTCAGGGTCCATGTCACTAAAGCAGTTTATTCCAATAAGAACAAAAGGCACCATTTCCAATTACTGAACTTGTTCTGAGAAGACTGAGGTCCCCATGGCTCTGGGCGAGGCTATCCCTGCTGGTCCAACCCTGTTTTCACTATCCTTAGAGAAATCACATTAGAGTTTAGAATTCTCTTCCTGAGGCAGTTTCTGATTATTTTGTGAAATGAGTGTTAAAGGTATAAGCAAAAGATTGGTTCCAGCCAAGTAAGCCCAGGTATCTGAAAGGGTGGGCGATGGCTGTGTATCAAAATTACCTCTGCAACCAAAGTTGACAATTATCTCTTCTATTCAGTAGCTCAGAAGAATGAACTTAATGGGAAGGTAGGTGAAGAAGCTCTGATGTCAAAAGACAGCCTCGTGGGCTCCGATGCTATACTGATTTCTTTGAACCACTTTGCCTTGAGCTAATATCTGGGAAGCTACAGAAAACCAGAATGATAAGAAGGGCAATCAGGGTTGCAGCTTTACAACCCCCTGCCCTCCTAAGGGGCTGTGCCAGGGAAGTGCCCTGTGGCCTGTTTGCCCCCTCTGTTGCAGTCCAACATGTAAGAAGAGAGCCTCTATCTCCTTCTGTTAGGGTTCTTGACAGGCTGGGCTGAATCTCCCTACTCATGGGCCACCCCATCTGTCCAGCCACATATGTCACATCTGTTCCCTCCAGCACAAGACATCTTAAGCTGACCTAGAGAGCCACAGTCCTGCACCATGTCTGGGCAGGAATCCTGAAGTTTCTCATGGAGGGTAGGCCCCAAACCACATCTTCATCCACACTGTATCCTGACAGTGAAAGAAGTTTGTTATTCTGGGAGTCCAATCCTGCTTTCCAAGACATTCCCCCCCATGATATTCATACCTGAGCATGGATGGGGGGGCCACTGGGAAATTCACATTATTTCAGTGTGGTGACATTTTGTTTGTGTTTTAACAAAGCTTGCCTGAAGGTCACAGTGTAGAGCTAAGCCACTAAAAGCCAGGGAATGGTGGCACATACCTTTCATACCAGGATTCAGGAGACAGGAGCAGATGGATATCATTTAGTTCAAGGTCACCCTGGGCTACACGAAATTCATCCATTATAAAAGAGAAACAGAGCTCACAGAATTCCCAGAATTTGGAATCACATGCTTTTAATCCCTACACTAGGGAGGTGGAGACAAGAGTGATATGGCTAAGCAGATATGGGAATATAAATTGGGAAGAGACAAAAGATAATGCAACCTGAGGCAGCAGTCTAGGCGGTCAGTAGAAGCTTGCAATTAGAGGATTATTAGAGACAGGATCACCCCTCTAGTCTGAGAATTAGTAGAGGTAAGAATTCTCTAGTGACTGGCTCCTTTGCTTCTCTGATCCTTCAAGCTTTCGCCACCAATATCTGGCTCCAAGATTTTATTATTAACAAGAATTAGATGTCATGCTACATTTCAGCTCCTGCAGTCAGGGAGTCTGTGGACGTGCCACAAGCTTCCTGCTGTGTCCGTGCCCTCAGCCTCCACCATGAACGCCTGCAGCAGGGCACCAGCATGGCCTGAGCCTGGAGGAAGATTGGGCACAGTTCCCTTGTAGAACCCAGTAGTGAATATTTTTCTTTGTACTCGCCAGCTTGTTCATGGAATCCCAGACACAGTGATGACCTCTGCACTTAGACAGACTTTGTGACTATCTGAGGCTGTGGTGGTCTGAGTAAGAATGGCCCCCATAGACTCATAGATTTGAATGCTTGGCCAAAAGGGAGTGGCATGGTTACAATCTGTGGCTGTGTTGGAGGAAGTCTGTCACTGGGGGCTCGCTTTGAAGTTTCAGAGTTCAAGAAGACCCAGTGTCTCTTCCTGCTGCCTGCGATGCAGATGGAGAACTCTTGGCTCCTTCTGCACCACCATGTCTACCTGTGTACCACTTTGATTCCCACCGTGATGATAATGGACTAAACCTCTAAGCCAGCCCCAACTCAACGTTTTCTTTTGTTGCTGTGGCCATGTTGTCTCCAGCAATAGAAACCGTAACTAAGCCAGCATGAGAAGAACTTGCCCTTAGGTTAGAGTTCCTGTTACTCTCTAAAACGCCAATGTTATTCTCCATTGTTATTGTTTTTAATGATGTGGGTGTCCCCAGTGGGGCAGTGGCAGGTGGGAGACCATGGAGGGCTAGAGGCCTCAGCAGGTCCCCTTGGCAGGTGGGAGACCTCAGCCAGTGAGAGACAGACAGGTATGCTATGCAGAGAGAGTTTGGGGATAGAGTTTATTTAGTGGGTTATAGAAGGAAAGGGGAAGGGGAGAGGGAAAGAAATGGGGAAGAAAGGGGAGAGACAGGCAGCAGTCACCTTTTCAGAAGAGGGACTGGAAGAGCTGGAGGAGGCAGAAAATCTGCCTGCCTAGGTGCAGGAGGGGAAGTAGGCAGGGCTTACCTCTTAAGGGGACAGGAAAATCAAGTGACAGGAAAAGCCAGCAGCAGATCATAACAATTCCTCTTCTAACTATAATGTTTCCTCCCTTTTTTGGCTAAGTGATTATTCCACTAGCATCTGTCATCATGATCTGTTGGTTTATTTCTTTTTGTTTTTCCTCTAATTATAGTACCACACTAGCCCTGACAGCAGCACAGCATAGGGGTTTATTGTTTGAGCACCAGTTGTAACAGTTGGGCTCCAGATTCCAGGCAGGAAGAGGCAGGGCTCTGTCCAGTCTTCAGGCAGTGCACTGCAGTGGAGCGTTTCAGGACAACAAAGGGCAAATGAGAAAGGCACTGTGAAAGAGAATGGAGAGCAACTGGGATAGCACATGAGATGATGCAGCAGGAACCTAAGAAAGCTCCTAGGCAGTACTCTCTCTACCTGAGCTGAATACCAGCCATGATGTCATTCTGATGTCCCAGTCAGAAGCTGGAGATGACATCTAAAAATCTTTCAGCATTTGTGAACAAGGAGTGACTAAGAGGTGATCCAATCCATTTTTCCTATATTTTGTTTCTTGTTTGGAGACATAGAAGGATAAGTATGACATGTTTTGTGTAGTTTTGTTTGTTTACTCTTTGAAACAGGTTTTCATTATATAGCACTAATTGTCTAGAAACTCACTGACTATACCAGGCTGATCTTATTTTTTTTCTTTTTTTCTTTTTTTTTTTTTTTGACAGGATCTGGCCTATTCAGTCTGAGATTTCTTTTGTTTTTTTTTAATTAATTTATTTATTATGTGTACAACATTCTGCTTCAAACACACTAGAAGAGGGCACCAGATCTCTTTACAGATGGTTGTGAGCCATCATGTGGTTGCTGGGAATTGAACTCATACCTCTGGAAGAGCAGTCAGTGCTCTTAACCTCTGAGCCATCTCTCCAGCCCCTACCAGGCTGATCTCAAACTCATAGTTCGAACAGTCTTTAACTCCTGAATGCTTGTATTTAAGGCATGTGCCATGTTGTCCAACTGAATATATTTATGCAGATAGAAAATATGAGTTGGCCTCTTAAAAACATGCAAACAAACAAACAAATCTAAGACCTGGAAATGCCAGGTCTATATTTGTAACTGCAGACATTTCCTGGAGTTGAGTGTGCACATGTTCTGACTCATGGCCTTTTGGTTCACATGGGCCACAGCTTGGCATTGCCTTCTATCTGGTAGCTTCAGTGATTCTCTCCTTTCAGGAGTCCATGTTTGCCCTCTTTGGGCCTGACTACTTTAGGAAATTAGCTGGCTGGGGAAAATACCAACTCAAGGAGTTTTAGTTGGTAAAATGCATTCTGCCCAAGAAGCTTTTTGGTAATTGAGGGTTTGATGTCATACCTAATGTAGCTTAGACTGACTTGGAATGCCTGGGCAGATAGAGAAGACCTTCACTCTTTAATCCTCTTACCTCTATTTCCCAAGTGTCTAGAATAACTGTTATAAGCTACTTTATGTGGTGCTAGGAATTGAAGTCAGAACCCCTTACACACTGGGTAAGTATCCACCCTGTCTACTGTGTCCCATCTGAAACTTGACTACTGTTAATTTGTGGGCATTCGTTCCCTAAGGAAAGTACCTCTTTCATGGGTGGAAGTGGGGGGTCTACAGGGCAGAGCTTATATGTCTCTTACATTCTCAGCCAGGTCCTGAGGTGCCTTATCTTCCACAGTCAGCAGCAGGATTTCAGTACCAATATCAAAAACTATGACTCTGGATGAGACGGTGCTAAGGTGCAGACCAACTGCCAGGTGCACGGTCGGAACTCTCCACTGGAGCGTTTTGTGTTATCCTCAAGGCTTGACCAGCTGAGGCTGGGTAGGAGGAGGAAAAACTGTGGAGACCGGTCAGTCCCCTGACTGCTCTCTCATTTATGGCTGAACTGAAATGTCACTTCTTAACAGGCAGACTTTCCTGCCTGTTCCACAAAGACATTAAACCTGCTGAAGCTGATTGGGATGATCACAGTCTGTGGTCACCCAGTAGACAGAGATAGCATCTTAAAAACTAAGCTTTGTATCATAGCTGCCGCTTCTTTGTCTGGCAGATGGCTTACTGAGACATCTGATTTGCCTGTTGTGTACCACAGCCCAGTCACAAACTGATATCTTGACATACCCTTGTCTCTCTAATCACTTGGCAATGGTGTTCTACATTTACAGAAATTTGTATTTCAAGAAACCAAGGAAGAACATAGTACCACCAGAGATTTATGACAGCCTTGAGCAGGGGAAGGCCCAGGCAAGAGAGAGTATGTTATAGACTTGGGGTTAGAATGATTTCACCAACTTCTGAGCACTAACCCTACAAAATAGATACAGTATTGTTATTGGTTTTGAGTCATAGTTGCTACAGTCAAAAGAGAAACTCACCAAGTTGCTAAGCCTTAACTTTCCAAAGGAGCAGAGGGATACCACCTTCATTGAAAAGATTGATACCTGGCTAGCTCACTCTGGTTCCTTTATTTATAAAAGTTAATTTAGTTTGGGAAAGGTTCCTACTATTAAAACTCATCTTGCTCTTGCTCAAATCTGCTGAAGAAATGCAGAGCTGGTTTCCAACACTGAAGAGGAAGGGCAGGAGGAGTCAGGTTGTGGGACCATCCTGGCAACTGTCACACATTCCGGGGGAGGAGTGGTAGTTTGAATTTAAATGGTCCCCATGAAGACATGACTGTTCAAAAAGGTATGGCCATGTTGGAGGAAGTGTGTCACTGTGGGGGCAGGCTTTGAGGTTTCCTATACCACCACTCTATCAGTCGACTTCCTGTTGCCTGCAAGATGTAGGAATCTCAGCTATTACCCCAGCACCAAGTCTGTCTGCATGTCATCAGACTTACTGTCAAGATAATAATGTATTGAAACTCTGAAATTTTAGCCGCCACAGAAAAATTTTTTATAAGAGTTTGAAGCTGTAGAGATGGCTCAACAGTTAAGAGCACTGATTGTTCTTCCAGAGGTCCTGAGTTCAATTCCCAGCAACCACATGGTGACTCATAGAAATCCGTAATGAGATCTGGTGCCCTCTTCTGGCCTGCAGGTGTACATGCGGGCAGAATACTATATATAATAATTCTTTTTTTTGCCTTAATTTTATTTTATTTTCCATTCAATTATTTGAACTTCCTTCCCTCCTCCCAATCCCTTCCCACTCCCCCACACTCCCTCCTCCCTCTCTCACCCTGCTTGAGAGAGGGCAGGGAACCCTGTTCTGTGGGAAGTCCAAGGCCCTCCCCCCTACATCCAGGCCTAGGGAGCTGTGCATCCATATAGACTAGGGTCCCAAAAAGCCAGAACATGCTGTAAAAACAAGTTTCAGTGCCTTTATCAATGGCTTCTCAGTCAGCCCTCATTGTCAGCCACAATCAGAGAGTCCAGTTTGATCACATGCTCATTCAGACCCGGTCCAGCTGGATTTGGTGAGCTCCCATTAGTACAGGCACACTGCCTCTGTTGGTGGACCAACCCCTCGTGATCCTGACTTCTTTGTTCGTCTTCTCCCTCCTTCTGCCTTTCAACTGGACCTTGGGAGCGAAAAAAAAAAAGTTTATGAGAAATCTGGTATGAGATCCTGTGGACCAATTACATTCAAATTACCACGTTCCACTCCCTGGTCCCCATAAGCTTGTAACAATAAAATACAAAATGCATTTAGTCCAACTTCAAGAATCCCCATGGTCTATCATAGGTGAGGGAAAGAGGAAATGAAGAGATAAAACAGGACCATGAGGGTTATCTGGGAATTCAGACTGTGCATGGTATTTAGAGATGCTGACAATGGATATCACTTCACTTTTCTTAGCAGAGGAGAAGGAAAATTGTGCTAGGCAAATGCTTTTCTATTTGATGGGGCGAGACTGTTGAATCCAGCAACTTTTCTATTAAAGCCAATTTTAAACAGGCACTCTAAATGCACAATATTTATTTTATTTTTTTTTACATTTTCTCCTTTTTTTAAATTTTTTTTTATTGAGAAAAAAAAATTTCCACCTCCTCCCAGCCTCCCACTCCTCTCCCTCCCCCCACTTCTCTCCCCCTCCACCTACTTCTCTCCCCCTCCCTCTCCAGTCTGAAGAGCAGCCAGGGTTCCCTGCCCTGTGGAAAGTCCAAAGTCCTCGCCCCTCCAACCTGGTCTAGGAAGGTGAACATCCAAACTGGCTAGGCTCCCACAAAGCCAGAACATGATGTAGGATCAAAACCCAGTGCCATTGTCCTTGGCTTCTCAGCAGCCCTCATTGTCCGCCATATTCACAGAGTACGGTTTAATCCCCTGCTTTTTCAGTCACAGTCCAGCTGGCCTTGGTGAGCTCGCAATAGATCAGCCCCACTGTCTCTGTGGGTGGGTGCACCCCTTGTGGTCCTGACTTCTTTGCTCATGTTCTCCCTCCTTCTGTTCTTCATTGGGACTTTGGGAGCTCAGTCCAGTGCTCCAGTGTGGGTCTCTGTCTCTATCTCCATCCATCGCCAGATGAAGGTTCGATGGTGATATGCAAGATATTCATCAGTATGGCTATAGGATAGGATCATTTCAGGTTCCCTATCCTCAGCTGCCCCAGGAACTAACTAGGGACCTCGCCTTGGGCACCTGGGAGCCACTCTAGGTCCAAGTCTCTTGCCAACCCTAAGATGGCTCCCTTAATTAAGATATGTGCTTCCCTGCTCCCCTATCCAACCTTCCTTTATCCTAATCATCCCGTTTCCCCAAGTTCTCCCCATCCTACCCTTCTCCCTTTTCTCTCCCCATCTCCCCTTACCCCCTCCCACCCCACCCCCAAGATCCCGATTTTTTGCCCAGCAATCTTGTCTACTTCCCATACCCAGGAGGATAGCTATATGTTTTTCTTTGGGTTCACCTTCTTATCTAGCTTCTTTATGATAACAAATTATAGACTCACTGACCTTTATTTATGGCTAGAACCCAATTATGAGTGAGTATATCCCTTGTTCATCTTTTGGGGTCTGGGTTACCTCACTCAGGATACTATTTTCTATTTCCATCTATTTGCATGCAAAATTCGAGAAGTCATTGTTTTTTACAGCTGAGTAGTACTCTAATGTGTATATATTCCACACTTTCTTCATCCATTCTTCCATTGACGGACATCTAGATTGTTTCCAGGTTCTGGCTATTACAAATAATGCTGCTAGGAACATAGTTGAACAAATGCCCTTGTCATATGATCGGGCATCTCTTGGATATATTCCCAAGAGTGGCATTGCTGGGTCCAGGGGTAGGTTGATTCCAAATTTCCTGAGAAACCGAAAAACTGCTTTCCAAAGTGGTTGCACAAGTTAATGCACAATATTTAAACCAATATTCCTGGGCTCAGGTATCAACCTGTAACCCTGGGTTGTCTTGGCTTTGAGATAGAGTGTTCTGCAGTCAGGCACCAAGATCTCAAATATTGAGCAAACAATATTTCCCTGCATTAATGGGAAAAACAAAAACTGAGTTGATTCAGGAATTTCCCTTGCCAGGGGTGGATCATTGGTAGATTTTCAATATTCTGGCTGGAGATCAAAGCACATATAAGGACCCTGCTCCTCTACACATTCACAAAAGAGAGGGGATGCTTTTTTTTGGGGGGGGGGAGGTTAACCTGGTTATAAGTTAAATGTAGCCTGTGAGTTAAGCTTGGAATTTGGGGAAGGGCATTGAATCTTTCAGGGAAGGTTCACGGAGGGTCTATTACTTGGATGATGGCAGGTGCCCAACAGCTTAGTTCATGGGGGGCTCAAATTGAGGATCCTGTCTCAGTCAAGCCTGTTTACTGATGTGTCACCATCCACAGAGATGATTTTGAGGGCTTAGAGCTGCTGAGCCGCAGAACCTTCAGTGGGCAGCTGCTAGCCTGGTGACAGGTCATCCACTTAGAGTATTCCCCACTAGGGCAAGGACTTAGTGAGAGCATAAGAGACAAAGGTGGAGTCCCCTTGTTCCCCTTTGGCATCTCCTTTTTTCCCAAACGACTTGTAGGTTCACCATGGATGGATCCAGAGCTGTGGGTTGTCACCGTGCAAGGACCCTGAGCCTGGCATCCCTGCAAGCAAAGGCAAAAAAAAAAAAATCAGTGCTTGAGCCATGCTGGCTGTTGTCACCTACTTTGACTCTTCCCACTCTGCTGAAATGCATGTGGCCATGCCTAGGGCATAGTGCAGAGGAGGTACCACCTCAGAGGCATGTTGTATGCATGTTGGGTTTGTGAATCCACCTAGTAGAACAGGTAAATAGTTTTATTATTACCTGGGTGTGTAGATAAATGGCAGACAAGAAATGAGATATTTCTACTTCAGTCAGTGCTTAAGGCAGTTGAATTGTCCTTAGTTCAGTCTTAAATCTCCCCTCACCCAGATGCCTGAGAAGTGGCAGTCTGTCATTGGTCCTGCTCACAGGCCTTTCTCTCTCTAGCAGTTTCATTTATACACAAAAGGCTTGTCTTTCTGGAATCCCCCTGAAGTCTGCTGGAGAAACTTGGGAGTCACTGGTTCCCAGATTTTACTCACAATTGCTTTGATTCTTTCCCCCAACCATCCTTCATTTCTTTTTCCCCTTTGTAAAATGTATTTTAATAGTTCTACAGATTCCTTTCTCATAGTTCTGTGTCCTTATTCATTTATTCATTCAATTGTTTAAAATATTTTCTGCAGTACTTGCTTCAACAGCATATTATTAAAATTGGAATAATACAGAGAGGTGCAGCATGGCCCCTGTGGAAGGAACCCCTCCCTCCACACCAAGCCGCCATGGTAAAGTAAGCTATTGTGGAATTTTTGTCGAGAGTGTTGTCAGTCATCTTAAAAGGAATGCATTGTTCCTGAGACTTATTCCTGTCTCTAGAGAAGACGTGAATGTTCAGTGTTCAGGACTGCCAGGTCAGGTGCAGCATGGGTATTGGCTAGAGAAGGATCAGTGGCAATAGGCTATGTAGACTTTTTCCAGTCTTGCATCTGGACTCCTGACATCTTCCAAAGCTCAAGCCTGGACTGTTGCATAATTTCCTATGTGCTTATGGACCACAACATGTACCCAACAGCAAGCTGGTTCAAAGATGCTACTTCAAAGTAGGAGACACCAGCATCGTTCCCATGACACCTGCCTAGCTACACTGGGGCAAGCCCTCGTACTTCCTTTGAGTCTTCATCACAGACAGGGTCAGATGTAATCCTCTAGACACTTGCTAATGTCTTATACTTTTGGTATCAGAATGTTCTCCCAAAGGTCTACTTCTAGTTGCTTCTACTGCTATTTTCCGCCTGTAGTATGCCTCTGGCAGAGGTCATAGAGCCACCCATTGCTCTAACAATTCTTATAGGGGAAGCAGTAGATCACTTCCAACTTACCCCATGCCTATGACAAATATAGCTGAAATAACAAGAGCCCATGCCTGCCTTTCATGTATATAGAAATGCCTATACCCTTGGTCTGTTATTTTTTGGTTTGGATATAGATAAAATCACTTTGTGGCTGTCCAGTATTAGAACTGGAATGCAGGGTAGCTTCAAACTTACAAAGCTGTGCCTGTCTATTGCTTAAGATCAATCTACCATGCCTGATCTGATGTCACTTTTAATGAAAATATTGAAAGCAATTATATCATAAGATCAGTGTTTGCCACTTTTTATTTTATTTTTCAATTTTGTTTTACAGTCCATCCACAGTTCTCCCCCCACCCCTCCTCTCACCAGCCCAATAATTTTCATTTAACCACAATATGATTGCTTAACTCACATATGTATATATGTATGCATATATATATAAACACACACATATATATATATACACATACATATATACACATATAAATGTATATGTGTTGAATTAATTGGGTTCAGGAAATAACCAGACTAGCTAAAAGATAAAACAATTATTTTCTTATTTATTATAAGGGGAAAACTCAGAAACAGGAACTAGAAGTCCAAGTTCACCTGTGCTGCGAGGGAGCCACACAGAGAGAGCACCTGGGCCGCACATGCCCGTTTTTCTCCACACCCTTAGTACCACCTCTTAAAGATAATTGGTTGAGAAAACTTCTCCATCACACACATATATGTAGTTAAAGAAAGCCTATGCTCTTTAAATGCAATCTTATATGCAGTATAAACTCATTGTTTTGTCCATATTTCCAGCCTTCTAGTACAAAATTAGTAGTGAATGGACATCAGCTTGATATCTTGACCTACATCTCTCTGTATCTGGGAACTTCTCTGCTCTCCATTGTATACAGATTTGTCTTGGACTTCACTACAGATATGCATCATGCCAATCCCATAGTATTCATCTGTAGAGGACAGCACTAGGCAAGGCACAGGACTCCGGGATCTTCAGAAAAGCACCATTATGCCATATCTGGAATATGACTTTGTCATACAACTCTCTTGGACCCATTACAGCTAAAAGTGACCTTTTGATTTCTGCATGTGTCCAGTTGTGGTGTTCTGTGATGGTTTCCATTTTCTGTAAAGAGAAAGGTTTTCAAGGAGGACTCATAGATTCATAGATACACTTATCTGAGGCTATCACTTTGCTTTATGAAATTAATATGATACTTCAAGGAGCAATTGGAACAATTATGTAAAATTCAAGTGTCCATGTTAACTGTGTGATGGAAAATCCTGGTGGTATACTTTATGGACTTAGAATTGCTGAGAAGACGCCTCACTAGTGGGTCTGTGAGGGTATTTTCACAGATATTCAAATCATGTTTGATTATTGTTTTGTGAGTTGGGGTTCCAGTCTGAGTAAAATGGGTGACAAAATGTGACCTGATGCCCTTCATTCTTGCTACCTAGCATTCCCAGCAGTTCTGACATAGTTGCACACTCTCAATACAGAGCCTAAATGGGCCTTTCTAGCTCATTTATTCTGAAAAACTTTAAATAATATATTCTTTTAAAAATTATTCTCCCATCCATCCTGACTGTGGCTTCCCGTCATTCACTCTTAAGAGTATCTTTCCCAACTCCCTTTTCACCCAGATCCATTCCACACCATGTCTCCCAAAAAAGAGTAGGTTTCCCAGTGACATCAACGAATATGGCATAAGACAAAATAAGACCAAGCATAAACCCTGACATCAAGGCAGGCTGAGAAAACCAAGTAGAAGGAAAAGGTCAAAAGCAATAAAAATGGAAACAACACAGAGCAATCAAGCATAAACAAAAGAACTTGTAGTCCCCATGATTGAGGGTTCAGTGTCTGTGAGCCCCCACGAACCCTGCTTAACTCACTCTTTTTTTAATTTATTTATTTATTAAGGGTTTCTGCCTCCTCCCCGCCACCGCCTCCCATTTCTCTCCCCCTCCCCCGTCAAGTCCCCCTCCCTCATCAGCCCAAAGAGCAATCAGGGTTCCCTGACCTGTGGGAAGTCCAAGGACCACCCACCTCCATCCAGGTCTAGTAAGGTGAGCATCCAAACTGCCTAGGCTCCCACAAAGCTACGTGCAGTAGGGTCAAAAACCCATTGCCATTGTTCTTGAGTTCTCAGTAGTCCTCATTGTCTGCTATGTTCAGCGAGTACGGTTTTATCCCATGCTCTTTCAGACCCAGGCCAGCTGGCTTTGGTGAGTTCCCGATAGAACATCCCTATTGTCTCAGAGTGTGGGTGCACCGCTGGCAGTTTCTCAGGAAATTCGGGATCAACCTACCCCTGGACCCAGCAATACCACTCTTGGGAATATATCCAAGAGAGGCCCTATCATACAACGAAAGTATATGCTCAACTATGTTCATAGCAGCATTGTTTGTAATAGCCAGAACCTGGAAACAACCTAGATGCCCTTCAATGGAAGAATGGATGAAGAAAGTATGGAATATATACATATTAGAGTACTACTCAGCAGTAAAAAATAAGGACTTCTTGAATTTTGCATACAAATGGATGGAAATAGAAAACACTATCCTGAGTGAGGTAAGCCAGACCCAAAAAGAGGAACATGGGATGGACTCACTCATATTTGGTTTAACTCACTCTTTTATATATTTTTTAAATGCAGCGGGTTCCGAGACAGAAAACCATAACAGACTCTCCCAGCTGTAATCTCTTAATGTTCTTGGCCTTTTGGTTCCCACAGTTTTACCTCCCTTTCCACAGAGTTCACTGCTATGCCTGTAGTGAGCCAATGCAAACCCTCAACATGGGATCTCCCTCTGTCTAATGCTTGAATGTGGGTCTCTCCTTCCTTCCCATCAGCTCTGGTGATGACCGGATTAGGTATTGGATTATTTGCTTTGATGATGTCTAGTTTCTTTAGTTCTTTATATATTTAAGATATCAGCCTTTTGTTAAGTGTAGAGTTGGTGAAAACCTTTTCCTCCAGTTGCAGCCTACAGACATTGCTCCATTTAGCTGTTCATCTGGACCTGCCAAGTGCAGTTTGAGCTTTGGTGCTAAAGGATTACAGCTGGCTACTACAGTACCAACACTATGACATAGCCTTGCAAGTATCCTATTGTCAGAAGCTGGCTTCTGCATGCAGCCTGCTAGAGTAGCCAGTGTCAGGCACAGGGGCATCTTATCTTCTAGATCTCCCATCTATTGCCTGAAAAATTTTGAGTAGTTCTAGAGTCTGACGGCAAGGACAGGGCCCCATGACCCAGAGAGTAAATTGTCCTACCCTTTCTTTAAATTGCTATTCCTCCAGTCTGAACGCATTATCGCTCGTGGACATTCCTACTAATTGAAGTAGGAACCGTGATAGAAGAGCAGAGGGAGTAAGTAGCCTGGGATGTGGCAGGTTGGGGGTGATTTTTTCCTAGGGAATTCAGGAAAGGCCTATCAAGAACCTGTGAACAACAGAGACTTGAAGGAGACAAAGGATGAAGTTGGGATCTAAATCTCTATTTCCAGCAGGATTAGAGAAAGGAAAGACATTGCAGACCAGATGGTTTTACAAAAGAAAACTTGAGTTCTGGGGCATATAGAGAGGAGGGATTCCTGTGTAGGGCCTAGGGCTGGAAAGTTCCACAGACAGCTTATATGAGAAGTCTATCTGGGGCTAAAAACAGGTACAGTTTACAACTGGAAGGGGTGAACATGCACACTGACAGTGTGTTGCTGTTTCAGGCTGCCACTCAGCATCCTTACCCTGAAACTAACCATTTCAACAGCATGACTGGAAATGTAGAGAGCTGCTTTTCTCGAGACAGGGTTTCTCTGTAGCTTTGGAGCCTGTCCTGGGACTAGCTCTGTAGACCAGGCTGGCCTCGAACTCACAGAGATCTGCCTGCCTCTGCCTCCCGAGTGCTGGGATTACAGGTGTGCACCACCGCCGCCCAGCCTGGGGAGTTGTATTTTAAAATCTTGTTATTAGAGGCATGAAATTTAGCAGGGGTCCCTTGAGGCTGAAGGATACTGTGGTCCTTGAAGAAAGTAGTCACCACGTGGCAAACAATTGTCCCTACTAATCCACCTTAGTCCTTTTCTGTCTTTGAGTCACCATATTGCAGGAGACGCAAACACTCATATACCACTGTTTCATAATGGAGCCAGCATGCCACCTTGCCCACCTCCTGACTCCTTCTGGTCCACTCGTATCTCTGCCGAAAGTGTCAAATCTGTTTAAGCTCCATTTCCAGAGTAAAGAGTCAGTATACTGCTTCTTGAATGTCATAACTGGCATCCCTATTCTGTTCTGCAGCTGGCTTTCGAAACTCAGGAACACAGCATAGTGCACTTTCTGATCTGGGCAGGTTCCCTGGTAGATGAGCACATACTGAGTGGATGCACAGCTGTAGATTTGCAGATTGCCTGGTGTGTCAACAGTATCTCATACACTGTTTGTGAGGCTGCTATACTGTGGAAAGGGGATTTTCCTGCCTTAAGGAAATAGGGCAGAATAGAAGAGATCCACAGATATGTAACCAGGTAGGTTTGCCAGTCAAGACTTTTTGAGTAATGGTTCCAGTGAGTCTCAAGATCCTAATGGGAAAAAAAAAAACAGAAACCAGAGCAGTTTCAACAGCAGCAGCACCAGGTCCTTGACAATTTTGTCATTGTTGTCAACCTAAGACTTCTGTTGTAGGGGCTCCACAATGGGTAAGGAGTATTAATCTCTTCTTGCTTTTTGGACATCAGGTAACTGTTATACTGTTGTCTTGAAGTGTTTGGGCCTCATTATTTTTTCAATGTTGCCTATTTTCTCCATAGATGATTGTGATAGAGCAGCTTGGTGAAGGTGTAAGCCTATTGGAGACAGGACAATCAAAACTCTTTCTTTGATACCGAGTCTCATATGGCTTAGCCTTGGCTACACTATACCTGCTTAATCACCTTGGTTTTCTTTGTCTTCTCTTTGCCACTGCTGTCCTCCTCATCTGCACCCACATCTTCAGTCTTAGGCTGCTTCTCCCTTATTGTCCTCCTTTTTCATATTTTTCTCTTCCTGTTTCTCATCTTTACTCATCTTTCTCTTTCCTTCATCCTGTGATTAAATCACTAAATGTAATAATGAGTTGTGAAAAACTCAGCACCAGCCAAGCCAGAGGCCAGGAGCCAATAAAACAGCTTGCTCAGACTGCCAAACCCATACTCACATAGAGTGATGAGACAGCCCATGACTTGTTTCTTCACGACTACCTTGACACTTCCCCCCTCTTGTTTGTTTGTCCTGATGGGGTTTCTCTGTGTAGTCCTGGCTGTCTGGAACTAGCTCAGTAGGCCAGGCCCTCCTTGAACTCACAGAGTTCTGCCTGCCTCTCCCTCCCGAGTGCTAGGATTAAAGGTGTGTACCACCACTGACAGCCCTGTCTGATTTTCTGAGGTGAGGGATCAGATTGGTTACACAAAGTGTCACCTATATAAAGATGAATCATAATATCGTATGAAGACATGGAATTAAAACTACAATTAGACCACTTTAAAATACACTGCTCAAGACTTCTGACTTACTCAGCAAATTCTACCCAGCACAAGGCACACAGCCAGCTCATTGTGGTCTGCATGAACTGTGAAGGACCCAACAGTTAATCATTTAAATGTGTGCATCAAGCAAGACTAGCTTATAACCCTGAGGGTTGGAGATGAGGTTTCTACTGTCGTCTAACTTAAGATATTTTCTTGGACTCACATAGTGAATCTTTCCCAAGGCCTAGATAAACAGATACACAGTCACATCATTCCATTTCTCCAAACTGTCCCTTCTCCTTCAGATCTGGGGCAGATGTGTGGCACACACAGCTGGATTATTCTATTCAATCACTCCTACCAAGCGTCCTAATGTGCATCAATTCTCCCACTTCTATGAAATTTTTAAAATTCAAAAGAATCCTCCCTTCTGAAGCATTAGAGATTAACTCCTGTAGGAAACTTTTATTGTTGGAGCAGCAAGTATTGATGAAGAGGCACATGAACTGAGTGATTTCTGCCTGAAGTGCAAAGCTCTCTCCTCTGGCCTCTATGGATGAAAATGATGTATTAACATGAAACTTGATTTCTGGACATTGTAAAATATTAAAGTTAACATTTTTCAATTAAGACAAAGATATCACTGCTTTAAGTCCTAAGAGATGAAAATGTACATCTAGGAATAAAAGGATGATGTATTAATATGAAACATAATTGTTGCACATTGTAAAATATTAAAGTTAACTCTTTCAATCAGGTGGCCTTATTCAGAGACAAAGATAACACTGTTCAAGTCCTAAGAGATGAAAATGTACGTTTTTAAAAGATGCTGAAAGTCAGTGAGAAGGGAAATCAAGAGTGGAAAACATTTAAACAATGGCTGTACAACCAATGGAAGGCTGCATTGTATGATAGAACTCAGCTAGGAGGCTCAGAACCTCAACTCCTACTAATGCATCTTGGGAAAAAGTGCAGAATTATAGTTAACTAGATTAAGGAACACACAATGCCTGTGCACTTATAAATGGATAAGTTGCTAACTCACAGGCTACTTTCAACCTTTTGAAAAAAAGTTCAACCCAAAAGACCAGAAATCAACTCTCTTTTGAGAGTGGGCCTACACTTGGATCCCTAGGCAGAATTTTCAAAATATGCCAATGACTCACCTGTGGCAAGAGAAATTTTCCAATAATTCAGTTTTAAATTTTTTGTACTGCTGCCCTGAGGACCATCTTCCCAACAGTGTATCACTAAAGGGATCCATGGAGTCGGCATACTAAAACATCTTTATCTGAGGGGAAGGAGAAAAGACACACACACTCTTGATGGGTTCTTTCTTCTGTACTATCTTAACTCTTTTTCTGACCTTATTTTTCCTCTACAGTTTATATACCCAACAAAATCTTTCAGAACATATAAGAATTACAATGTAGTTACATTCTATTTTTGAATTGAATAATTATAATGAATACAGGTTAAAAATACACTTTTTATTTGCCTTACCTGATTAAAACAATTTCATCCTAAGAATTTACACAGATTTACATTTATGTAACTTTTTATAAATTAAGAGAGTATGAGCGACCAGGGCATTTTCTTTAACCAGATACTTGGCTGACAGACTGCATATTGAGGTGTCAAAGAAAGAATCCACTTTGTTATGTATCTTGAAATGTAATCTCATAAGGAATCACCCATTGGTGATTCGGGTGATCATTGTTTAATTTCCATGTGTTTGTGAGCTTTCTGAAATTAATGTTGTTGTTGAATTTTAATATTAAGCCAAATTGATCTGATAAGATACATGGGCTTATTCTATATTTTTAACTGTTGAAGTTTGCTTTGTTACCTTGTATGTGGTCAGTTTTGAGAAGGTTCCATTATGTGCTGAGAAGAAGGCATATTCTTTTGCTTGGATGGAATGTTCTGTAGATGTTTGTTAAGTCCATTTGACTCATACCATCTGCAAGTTCCCTTATTTCTGTTTTAAGTTTCTTTCTGTCAGATGTGTCCAGTGGTGAGAGTGGGGTGTTGAAGTCTCCCACTATTAAGTGTAAGGGGTTTAATGTGTGATTGAAGCTTTAAAAGTGTTTCTTTTACACATGAGGTTGCCCTTGTATTTCGGGAATAGATGTTAAGTATTGAGATTTCCTCTTGATGGATTTTTTCTGTGACAAATATGAAATGTCCTTCTTTGTCTCTTTTGGTTGATTTTAGTTTGACATCTATTTTGTTAGATATTAGGATAGATATTGCAGCTTGTTTCACAGGTCCATTTGATTGGAATTTTTTTTCCAACCCTTTACTCTGAAGTGATATCTGTTTTTGAGTTTGAGGTGTGTTTCTTGTATAAAGCAGATGGATGGATTCTGCTTTCATATCCAATCTGTTAGCCTGTGTCTCTTTATAGGTGAGTTGAGTCCATTTCTATTAAGGGATATTAGTGATTGCTAGTTCCTGTTATTTTAGTTTCTGTTGTCGGTGATATTATTTTGTGTGTGTTTCCCTTCTTTGGGATTTGCTGCTGTGAGATCATCTATTCTCTATGTTGTAGATGTGGCTATTGTCCTTGAGTTGGAGTTTTCCTTTTAGTACTTTGAGTAAGGCTGGGTATTGGATAAATCTGGTGCTGAAAGTTTTGCTAGGTACAGTAGTCTGGGCTAGTATCCATGGTCTCTTAATGTCCGCAGAATGCTTGACCAAGACTTTCTGGCTTTCATTGTTTCCATTGAGAAGTCAGGTATAATTCTGATAGGTCTGCCTTTATGTGTTGGCCTTTTTCTTTTACAGCTCTGGGTTGTATGAAAGCAGAGAAGGTTAGCCACGGTTAACCTTTAACAAACACTTTCTGCCTTAAGCACAGACATCCTGGAAGCCAGTGTGTACAGAGGTAAATGTTTAGCGATTGTCTCCTGCCTCCCAGCATCCCAGCTAGGCAGGTGCTGCAGACAAAGGTTAGCTTGTAATTGTTGCCTCTATGGGATCCCTTTTTGTATTCCCTTCATTTTTAACTCTCCCCCATGTGACTCTACGCTCTGCCTTGCATTCTTTCAGGGACAGTGAAAAGTGGCCATTCAGCCACAATCCTTGGCAAGCATTCTAAGTAAACATCTAAAATTCTATAACCAAAGGTTGTAAAATTTAAAATGTAATGCACATTTAAGCCTGACCTCAAGGTGGTAAAAGCTCTTTGTCCCATACCTGATGCTTGACTTTGCTGTAAGAAGAGGCTCAAAACCAGACGCCATTGCTGCAGTTTCAGAATCCCAATCTCTGGCTGTGGTCATAGCCATAGCTGATAAGTGATTTTTTTTTTCTTTTTCTGGAGCAAAGTTTGCTCCTGGTTTAATAGTTTTTGGTGGTCTGTCCTGCATCATTGTTTTGCTCCTAGACTCAACAGGATAGATCCAAGAGATGATCATACTGCATTAGGGGCAGCGCGGACTTCATATCATACCATACAACAGAGCAAACGTGCAAAGAGAAGCAGTAGCAAGAAACATTCTAGGACCACGGCTCTTGGGGACTTGCCTACTAGAGATTCACTCATCAGGGTTTTGTTTCCTGGTTGGCAGATTCCCTGGCGTCAGTTGCCTCTGACATGCCCATCAGCATTTTCCTATTGAGGGAAGGATTGTCCCTATTTATGAGATCTCAGTACCTGACTTGGAATCACCTTATCCAAGCAGTAAGAGAACCCCAGATGACAGGTTTCCATTTGAGCCCAGGAAGCTTTGGTTATGGGTCCTCCTAGAGTGGCTGCTTGTAATTGGCTCTAACAGAAGGGTAGCCAAACGAGCCACCAGCAAACAGGGTAGGCACTTGCCTGCCCCGGTTTTCTTCCCTCTCTGTTAAGAAAAGTGAAGTGGTGCCTGTTTTCAGACTCCCCAAAACCCTGCACCTCCTGAATTCCCCAAATTAATCCTCATTATCCTCTCTCTTCATTTTCGCAGTCCTACCATAGGACCAATGGGACTGAGGTACAGCTAGACGGAGAGGCAGTTGATTGTGTACAATTGAGTCGCCAGAAGAACACCTGGCCTTAGGTAGAACATATCAACAGAGGAAGCAACTGAACTTTGTAGATGATGGACAGAATCAGGACAGTTGGAGTCTAAGGTGAGGGACGCAGGAATTTAGGGATTACCTGTCCTAACCTGGTTTCTTGAAATGGGGAGTCTCTGTTTGGTATTGACAAAGAGTCTCTGTCTTGTGAGTGAGAGAGAAGAAACAATAGTAACCTTTCATAGTTTGTGCCTTGTTCAAAAACCATCCGTCCAAAACCTTAAAGCTTCGGGAGCTCCATGCAAACTACCCACACATTCCTCCTTCTATAGCCTGAGTTCCAGCCTCGAACAGGTCTCTTTAGAGAGGGCTCGGGACACCCCAGCAGAGCTCTTTCCTCATTTGGTGCTGGGTGAACTGAGAAGTGTGGAAGTGGGGAAAGGAAGTGGGAGGATGGGAGACTGAGGGAGAGAGGGAGGCGGTGGCAGGAATGTAAGCCAGAGATTACATCCCATGGCTTGAAGGGATGTAGAAGTGGTTCCTGCCTCCCTCCATTTACCGCTTGCCTACAGCAAAAGCTTGCCCCCTCCTCAGTAATTTTCCATAAGTCAAGATAGGTCTTTAAACCAGGGTTTTCCAAGGCAGCTGTTCAGGTTTAGTCCATTAAGGCTGGCTTTTGTTTTTCTTAAGCGAAGTGTACAAACTTCTCATCACAACAGCCTGGTTGCTACTAAGTCACAACTCTTTCACCCTGTGCTCCATCTACTGCATGTCTGCACTATAGAAATTTCCCCCTTGAAGCTGTATCTAGGAGACAGTTTCTAACCAGGCACCATGAGACCTGTACAGGCAGAGACTCTGGGGAAGGGCAGCAGTCCATTATGTCATGCTGTCTCCTTACTCTCTGCCCTCCCTTGGAGTTGCTGGAAGAATGTCAAAAACTCACTCGTCCTGTCCCCCCTGTTTGTAGCTCAGTCCTGGAAACTTGCTCTGTAACTCTCAAGCAGTTTTCAGTTTAGATTTGAGTTAGAGATTGCCTAGCAGGCCCTGAGGGTAGAAGGTGGAAGGCTGTGGATAAGTTTACTGGAAGGGCCCTTCCCCTGTTTTCACTGTGCCAGCCATGGGAGCCAGCCACGGGAGCCTCGAGCTGCCACGTCCAGAATCCTGGCTTCCTGTGCCAACCCATCATATTCTAGTCCAAACTTCTTCTTACTATACTTGTTTTTAGGATAAGCAGTCAGAGGTTGCTGTATTCATTCTAATTCCACCATTCCAGCATAAACTCTCTGCTCTAAGCCATGACACTAGCCTTCTCCTCCTCAAGGCATGACACCTGGCAGTAATTTGTATTGCATCAGCATTGCTTTATTCCACCTGGGTTTCTTGCCTCAGAAAGTCCTGTACATTTAGAACAATTTTTGCCACGTAAGTAGAGAGAGAAGGCTATGGTTAGACACCTGTTTATTCCTGGGATGCCATCCACATCAGCCGAATCAGAAGCCATAGGAAGCCATCTGCCAGATGCAGAGTCAACAGCTGTGTTACAATAATGAATGAGTACGTTGAAGTCCCTGCGCCTGAGTTGCCCCAAGACGGTGCTGGACAGAATTGTCAGCTCCTAATTTGTTTTTTTTTTAATTTATTTATTTATTAAGGATTTCTGCCTCCTCCCCGCCACTGCCTCCCATTTCCCTCCCCCTCCCCCATCAAGTCCCCCTCCCTTATTAGCTCGAAGAGCAATCAGGGTTCCCTGACCTGTGGGAATCCCAAGGGCCGCCCACCTCTATCCAGGTCTAGTAAGGCGAGCATTCAAACTGCCTAGGCTCCCCCAAAGCCAGTACGTGCAGTAGGGTCAAAAACCCACTGCCATTGTTCTTGAGTTCTCAGTATTTGTCATTGTCCACTATATTCAGCTAGTCCGGATTTATCCCATGCTTTTTCAGACCCAGGCCAGCTGGGCTTGGTGAGATCCCGATAGAACATCCCCTATGTCTCAGTGTGTGGGAGCACCCCTCGCGGTCCTGAGTTCCTTGCTCGTGCTCCCTCTCCTTCTGCTCCTGATTTGGACCTTGAGGTTTCTGTCCGGTGCCCCAATGTGGGTCTCTGTCTCCTTTCATCGCCTGATGAAGGTTAATATTCAGGAGGATGCCTATATGTTTGTCTTGGGATTCACCTTCTTATTTAGCTTCTCTAGGATCGCGAATTATAAGTTCAATGTCCTTTATTTATGGCTAGAAACCAAATATGAGTGAGTACATCCCATGTTCTTCTTTTTGGGTCTGGCTTACCTCACTCAGGATAGTGTTTTCTATTTCCATCCATTTGTATGCAAAATTCAAGAAGTCCTTGTTTTTTACTGCTGAGTAATACTCTAATATGTATATATTCCATACTTTCTTCATCCATTCTTCCATTGAAGGGCATCTAGGTTGTTTCCAGGTTCTGGCTATTACAAACAATGCTGCTATGAACATAGTTGAGCATATACTTTTGTTGTATGATAGGGCCTCTCTTGGGTATATTCCCAAGAGTGGTATTGCTGGGTCCAGGGGTAGGTTGATCCCAAATTTGATAGCATGCTGGCAAATTGTTGTATGGAGGACTCGTTCCAGCTTTGGGGCAGAAAGTGTTATTGTCTTTGTGGTACATGCAGGGAAGTCTTAACATGAAACACAAAAGCTTAATTGAGTCTTAAAAGATGGAGTAGTCTTGTCTATTTCCAATATCCAGGAGGATAACTGAGAGGAGTGGGGGGAGGGGGACAGGAGTGGGGGGAGGGGGAGGGAAATGGGAGGCTGGGAGGAGGCGGAAATTTTTTCAATAAAAAAAAAGATGGAGGAGTCAGGTGTGCTTCCCTGTCTCCTCTGTCTTTCTTCCTCTAACATAACCCCAGAGATCAGGTCTTGAGGATAATACAAATCTCTTTAGTGGAAGCAATATTAAGAGAAGAGCTTTGTTTTGTTCTCTCTGATTCCAGAGTTGGGAACCTAAGAATATGGGAAGGGCTTGGGAGCAACTTCACAGAAGACTGGAGTGGCCTTCATGCTACATTCAGAGAAGATGGGAGGATCAGAAGATGATTACTGGAGCAGTGGTTCTGTGTCCCTCTGAGCCTACACACTTTGCTATTGATCTGGACCAGATAGATCAGTTTGGGATTTGGTGCTGAAGGGGACAGCTGAATGCTACGGGATCAACATGGTGACACAGCCTTGCATGAAGCTCCTTGTCAGAAACCGGCTTGTGCATGCTGCCTGTTAGAGGAGCAGTCAGTGCCAGGCAAAGAGCCCCTCACCACCTAGACCTCCCACTTAAGAAATGAAAAGTTTTAAGTAGCTCCAGGTTCTGAGGGGCAAAGACAGGGCCCATGTCCTAGGGAATTAAGTGTCCTGCTGTCTCTTCAGTCTAAGTGCATAGGCAATCTATAAATTCTTTCTACATGATTGGGTAAATGAATAGTTTCAGAATTTATGCAGTCTCTGCTGTGTAAAAATTGATGTATTGCACTACACATAATAAATTCAGCCGTAACTATCTGAACTCCCCTTCTAGATCATTATCCCACTCTTTATCTTAGGAGTGGAGCTTACATTTGAGGAAAAACCAAGGAAGAATGAGGCAGAAAAAATATACAAAGTGAACTATATGTGTATTTAAGGGAAGTGAGTCCACTGATCAATTTTTAGAGGGAGAAAGGCTAAAATGTGGCAGGTTGGGGGGTAAATTTTTCTTAGGGAATTCAGGGAAGGCCTCAATGTCAGGAACCTTTGAACAGAGACTTCAAAGGGACAAGGATGAAGTAGAGATCTAAATTTCTGTGACAAGCAGGGCTACACAAAGGGAAGGACATTGCAGATCAGAAGGAAGATAAAAGTAAAACAAGACCATGGGGCATATAAAAAGGAGTGAACCCCAGGTAGAACTTGGGGGCATGAGAATTCGTATGAGGTGAAGAATTGGATTCAATGAGCTCACCTATAAAAACGTAATACATAATAAAGTATGAAGACATGGAATTTAAACTTCACCTAAACATTTAAAATACAGTGTTGAAGACTTGACTTACTCAGCATTTTCCACCAACCACCCCAAATGAGCACAGACAGCTCACTGTTGTGTGCATGAACCAGAAAGGGGCCACCAGCAGAGGATGTCAAGGCATGCTGCTCATCTTGGTACCCTGTGTTTGTAACTACTTTCTCTGCTATCAGAAAGCAGAATCAAATCCAAAACCAATTGTGCAATCACATAGATGCTTACAACAGCCAGTGGGAGAATTCTCAAAGTTGAGAGAGCCAGCAAGATTCCTCTGCCCAAGGAAAAGCTCTTCTTCAGCAAACATTACAATCCAGGTTTCAAACTCCACAACCTAATTGTTATAGTTTTCCTCTACCCTTCACATACACTCATTCTAAAACCTAATACGTGCAGCAGTCAAGTACGTTTTGAAAATTTAAGAAGCCAAAAGCACCAGTGAACTCAGAATGGTATGGGGAAAGGCCAGGCACCTTGACAGCCTCCATCAGCGTGTCTGTGCCAGAAGCTGCAGCAGCTATTATGTTTTATTTCAGGTCAGCCTTCGTCATGTCCAGGTCTCTGTCTAGCAAGGACAGGATGCATTCCAGGGGAATGGAGATTAGGCCATTTTT